>PYAF01004922.1:818080-831147 GCA_007407185.1 Glycine tomentella | reverse complement strand
TTTCTTGTACCTAAAGCTTTTGTTTTGTTAATATTTGTTCTGTAATTGTGTTGTATTTCCATATAACATTTGGATTCTTTAAAGTTTTTTTCTAGAAAGGGTTTCTAGAGGGAAGAACAGAGAGGGGATCTCTGGTTCTTGATCTTTTGAAAAGTCTATGGGGAGTAGATTTTGAATTTTACCTAGGGAGGGTAAGAGAGATCATTTTGTAAGCTTGTAACCAAGATTTGGTTGGAAGAAAACTGGATGTAGCCTTCGGGGTTGAGAGGTGAACCAGTATAATTCTTGTGTGCATTAGATTTCAGTTTATATTTCATTAAATTCTTGAAGTATAGAATTTGTTCATCATATAAACTTGGTTACTGCACAAGAGTAATTTGATTGATGAAGTATATTGATTTCTAATTGGTTTTAAATTGATACGATCCTTTTGAAGTCTTCCACTGTTATAAATTTTGAAAGGAAATTTTAAAACTCTAAGGTAAAACCAATTCACCCCCCTCTTGGTTTATTTGCATAAGTGTTCATTATATTTTCATTGATGACTATTCAAGATTCACATGGACTTTGTTTTTAAAATCCAAGAGTGATGCTTTCAATGCTTTCAAAATGAAAAGGCTGCAAAATTATCTCAATAAGAAGTGATCATGGTGGTGAATTCCAGAATGAGCATTTTGAAAAGTTCTGTGAAGAAAATGGAATTAACCACAATTTTTCAGCTTCAAGAACACCTCAACAAAATAGTGTTGTGGAGAGAAAAAATAGAACCCTTGAAGAAGGAGCAATAACTCTTCTTAATGAGACAAATTTGCCAAAACATTTTGGGTTGACTGTTTGTTACACTTTAAATAGATTACTCATAAGGCCTATTTTAAAGAAAACTCCTTATGAATTATACAAAGGTAGAAAACCAAACATTTCACACCTTAGAGCTTTTGGTTGTAAATGTTTGTTTTAAACAATGGAAACGAGACTCTTGGCAAGTTTGATGCAAATGCTGATGAAATCATCTTTCTTGGATATTCATTATAAAGCAAAGCATATAGAGTTTTCAATAAAAGAACCTTATTCATGGAAGAATTTGTTCATGTTATTTGTAATGAATCTAACTCCTCAAAAGATGAAAAGAGTTGTGATAATGATGCAGGTCCTATATAATATTATGTTAAAATTAATGGATCAAATGAAAAGAAAAATGATGAATCAAATGAAGAGATTGATCAGTAAACACCTACTCAAAAGCCTAAGGACTGGAGAAAAACAAGAGATATCTCCCTTGACAACATAATTGGTGAAGTAACTAAGGGACTATCTACTAGATCTTCTCTCAGGAATTTATGTTGTGATATGGCTTTTGTTTCTCAAATTGAACCTAAGAACATTGATCAAGCATTACTTGATGAACATTGGATGCTTGCCATGCATGATGAACTTAATCAGTTTAAGATAAATGAAGTATGGGATTTTGTTCCTAGACCTTCTTCTCACAAGCCAATGGGCACCAAGTGTGTTTTTAGGAACAAACTTGATGGAAGTGACATCATAGTCAGAAACAAAGCTAGATTGGTTGCAAAAGGTTACAACCAAGAGGAAGGTATTGACTATGAAGAAACTTATGCTCCAGTAGCAAGGTTGAAAGCCATTAGATTACTACTTGCATTTGCATGTTTAATGAATTTCAAACTATTCCAAATGGATGTAAAGAGTGCTTTTCTTAATGGTTATATAGAGGAGGAAATCTATGTTGATCAACCTTCTGGTTTTGTTGATTTTAAAAATCCAAATCATGTTTTTAAACTAAAGAAAGCTCTCTATGGCTTAAAGCAAGCTCCTTGGTCTTGGTATGAAAGATTGAACAACTTTTTACTTTGCCAATCATTCATAAGAGGACAAGTGGATAAAACATTGTTCATTAAGAAATCTGCGAATGACATTTTACTAGTTCAAATATATGTTGATGATATTGCTTTTGGCTCAACTAACAATTCCTTGTGCAAGGAACTCAATCTCTATGCAGAATGAATTTGAAATGTCAATGATAGGAGAATTAACCTTCTTTCTTGGACTTTAAGTGAAACAAATGAAGAATGAGACATTTCTTAGCCAAACAAAGCATTGCAATGAATTGATCAAGAAATTTGACATGAAGAAAAGTAAGGATGCTGCAACTCCTATGGCAACCACAACTTACCTTGATTCAGATGAAAAATGCAAGAAGGTTGATGAGTCAAAGTATAGAGGAATGATTGGATCACTATTGTACTTGACTGCAAGTCGTCCAAATATAATGTTGAGCGTGTGCTTGTGTGCAAGATATCAAGCTAATCCTAAAGAATCACACCTCACAACAGTCAAGAAAATCATCAAATACCTTAAATCAACTCCAAGAGTTGGTCTATGGTATCCCAAATGTGCATTACTAAATTTAATTGGATACTCAGATTCTGATTTTGCAGGCTCCAAATTAGATAGGAAAAGCACAAGTGGAACATGCAATTTATTGGGAAGTTCATTAATCTCATGGCATTGTAAGAAAAATCTGGTATTGCTTTATCAACAGCTGAGGCAGAGTACATTGCAGCTGGGAGTTGTTGTGCTCAAAGCTTGTAGCTAAAGCAACAATTACAAGACTTTGGCATTGAATTGAAAGAAATTCCTTTGCTATGTGACAACACAAGTGATATCAACCTATCAAAGAATTCAATAATGCACTCAAGGACAAAGCATATAAAGATCAGACATCACTCTCTCAGAGATCACATTCAAAAGGGTAATTGCTCAATTGAGTTTATTGACACAAATAATCAATTGGCTGATATTTTTACTAAACGCCTTGCTAGAGATAGATTCTATGCTCTTAGGAACATGATAGGAATTCTTGATGAATTTAATATCTGATAGCATGTTGATGAGGTGTCTGACTACATGAAATTCAACTCACAATTCATAATACATCACATTTGGCTAAAATACGAATTCTAATGAATGACACTATTCATGCTACATAATTGTCTGTTTTAATCGATTACTATGAGTATCAATCAATTGTTTGATGCTTAAAGGCAATTTTGAGTGAAAAACTCTCTAGAGTAATCGATTACCCATTCGTATTAATCAATTACATGACCCTTAAAGGCTATTTAAAGTAAAACTCTCTAGAGTAATCGATTACTATCTCGTATTAATCAATTACATGGTGCTTAATGGCAATTTCGAGTTGAGAACTCTCTGGAGTAATCGATTACGACAACGTGTTAATCAATTACTTAATGCTTAAGGGCTATTTCAAAATTAAAAACTCTCTATAGTAATCGATTATGACCTCGTATTAATCGATTACACGAAGCTCAGAGGCATACTTTGCCCTGGAATAATCGATTACAAGGGTTTTGTAATCGATTACTTATGGCGTTTATGTTAGATACAAGGAGAGTTGGAAAGAAGATAAAATCAAGGATGAAGCCCTTTGCTTAAAGGATTTTAGCTTTTTAAATGTCATTCAATTAAAGACATTTGTAATTTGTTAAGTTGTTCAAGAGGCTTATCTTGTGATCCTTGCATTTGCATAAACATAATCATAAACATGCATACATGATTTAAGAAAAGCATTAAAGGTTACATGTTTGCATTTAGAAAGAAATTCTCATGGTTTAAGTTTTGGAAAATGCATTTGTGCACTGCTTTAATTGATTACCAGCTTGTGTAATCTATTACAAAGCTATGAAGAACACTTTAATCTATTACAAGCAAATCGTAATCGATTACACAACACAAACACAAAACATGCATGATTGCCTTAATCGATTACCACTCAATCTTAATCGATTACACAGACTTATTTCAATTCTGAGACTGACTGCCTTAATCGATTACATATCATTTTAATCGATTACATTGTTCATAAATCTTTTCCAGATTGTACTAAGAACACTTTAATCGATTATTTTGTATATTAATCGATTACATTGGTTAAAATAATCGATTACATAATGTTTTAATCAATTACATGTAGTTAAATCTATTTTCTATAAAAAGCTGTTGGGTCTGAACTTTTGCAATAATCTTGAGAAATTAATTTTACGAATTACTCATTACTCCCAAAGCTTTCAAAGTCTGAGAAAAATATTTTGTGAGTCTCATACATCTTGTTTCAAAATCCAAGAACTCATGCTTCATTGATCATATTGTTTTGAACAAGATTCTTCAAGAGTTTTTCAAGAGAGCTGCTTTTTAACATTAGCATTCATTCAATCTAAAGTTGCTTGGTAAAATTCATTCATTCATCCTCTGAGGATCATAAGGTTGTATCTCTCTTGAACTCTTACTGTGAATTGACTTGTTTCTTTAAATTCTTATAAGTACTGAGATCAAAGAGTTTCTTTAGAGCTTTTTCTGGAGTAGTGTTCACTAGAGGAAAGAACAGAGTAGTGTTCTCTGGTTCTTTTGTGATTAGAAGTCTAATAGGATTTTAGATTTCAATTTCTTTATCTAGGTTTGATAAAGGTAATCACTTGTAAAGCTTATAAAGAACAGATTTTGATTTAGTGGAACTCTAATCAAGCTTGGTTAGAAGACACTGGATGTAGCTTCTCTTCTGAGAGGTGAACTAGTATGAATTTAGTGTTCTCTTGATTGTAATTCTTGCTATCTTAAACTTGCTTATCTTGTGGTTAATCTCTTTCAAGATCAATTGAAACATTTTCTACAATTGCTTGAAGTGTAGGGTGAATCTTGATTGATTGAAAGTTTTTGTTTTAACAAGGGAAAACTTATGATACGATCTCTACTCTGCTGCTAGTTGTTTTTTAAGAAGTTTTTAAAATCATCCATGTTTTAACCAATTCACCCCCCCTCTTGGTTAATTGTATGTTCATCTTTGTTTTCAGTTTTTGCAAATCTGCACCTTCAATTATGAATAAAAATTGCTTTATGTTGTTTACATCTTCCTTTGCTTATTTCATATATTGCTGGAATATTTTGTCTTTTATATGCCAAAAGGGGGAGAAAAATGAACATATGCATGGTGCTGCTGGGAGAGAAAAAGAAAATAAGTGGAGAAATAATATAATAAACAAACTGAACATACATATTGCTATATTGCTCTTAATCTAAAATGAAATTAAATTACATAAGAAAGGGAGAGCAATACATATGCTTATGATGAATAAAGTTTATGCAAAGAATACTTTTAACACCTAGTCTTGGCTAGAGGCTTATTAATTTTCAGGTTTCAAGTAAAAGCTCCTGGAAACTCGCTCTTAAGAAGAACACTAAGATTCACTATGTTCAAAAGTTTGACATAGAGTTTATGCAAAGAATACTTAACATCTGGTCTTGGCTAGTGACTTATTATTTTTCAGGTTTCAAGTAAAAGCTCCTGGAAACTCTCTCTTAAGAAGAACACTAAGGTTCAAGATGTTCAAGTTTGGCATGATCAAAGCCAAAAAGAGGGAGATTGTTAGAGTCAGAGGGAGCTTAAGAGGATCAAGAATTTGAGTCTATTAGGCAACAAAGTATTTAGGCTTTTTTACATGCCAAATCAATTGATTGGTAGTTATAATTTGTGTATGTCTAAAAAAGACTTCCTATGATCTATTGCATAAAGCTCATTCATGGTTTTGCATTCATGTTTTCATAAAAAGTTTTGAGAAAAAAACTTTTCTGAAACAAATAGTTTCCATGATTGCATAGAAAGTCAAGTGTTCAATGTTTAGGTCTTAGGAAAAACAATTTCTCACTAGTTTATCGATTACCTGCAAATGGTAATATATTACTTAAGCTTTCAAGAACACTTTAATTGATTACAAGAGTATGGTAATCAATTACACTACACAAAGTCACATAAAAGTCTTCCTGTGATAATCGATTACGATATTGTTTAATCGATTACTTGGCGCATGTTTAGAACAAAGACTTCCTGTGGCAATCGATTACATTGCTCATAAATCTTTTCCAGAAAGTTTAAGAACACTTTAATCAATTAAATGAGTTAATAATTGATTACGTAAGTGAATTTAATCGACTACATTAGTCACTTAATCGATTACTGACAGTTACAAACTGATTTCTATAAATAGTTGTTAGGTGCTTTGAAAAGATACAACGAAATATCAAAGTATTTTCATAAGCTTTCTAAAGTAAGAAAATATTTCAAGTGCTAAAATCTGTTAGACCCACATATCCTCAAGCTTCAAGATTTCTAAAGAGGATTTCTTTTTGGGCAAGTTTCAAAAGAAGTTTTGGAAGGAAAGTTCTGAAGTTGTTTCTTTCACCTTTGATTCAAGTTTGGTAATCTTTTGCATACATCATTACTGGATCATCAGGTGGTTTCCTTTCGTACAACTTGTTTGTAAGATCTTTTGAATTTCTTTTTATGAGTAACTATAACAATTGTTTTTCTTAAGGCTTCTCTAGAATAGGTGTTTCTAGAGGTAAGAGTAGAGATATGTTTTCTCTATGTCTTGATCAAAGAGATTCTAACTGAGTTAGAGATCTCGTTCTTGATCTAGGTGTGATTGAGAGTGGTTGTAAAAAGCTTGTAAGAAACAAATTGTTATTAATGAAACTCTAACTTGTTGGTTAGAAGAACTGGATGTAGTTTCTCTAGGTTGAGAAATGAACCAATATAAATCCTTGAATTGACTACTTGATCTTTATCTTTTCTTGATGTTATAATTTGTTATTCATTGGTGCTGCATTTCACAATCAACAGAAAAAGTGTCTGGTTGCATTCTTTGAGTAGTGGTGTTTGATTGGTTGAAAGCTTTGTTGGATTGTTTTGTGATACGATCTTATTAACTCTGACTGTTTAAGAATTTTTAATTATCCAAGATCAATCAATTCACCCCCCATCTTGGTTCTTGTGTGTTGTTCATATTCTTGTCAAACACCTCATAAATCAACTAATTTTAGCATCCACTGGATAAAAGCTCAGAAGAAGTTAATTTCTATGTTTTAGTCACAAAAAAGAAGCATTAAAAGAGGAAAATATGAGATAATTGCTAAGTAATTTACATGTAACTTAACGTATGCTTAACAATTATCACCCATGTGTCAAATAGAGCTTTAGCTTCAAGGACAAAAGTTCTAACAATAACTTTGATCAAAATATAAAACTTTTGAATTGTTAATTGGTTAATTAATCCATTTTTTTTAGGAATAACCAAATCTTCAAGAGAAGCATTCTTAGAAGTCTCATGTTTCTGAGTGAGTTGAGCAGGTTCTTCCTCTTCAGTTTGATCACCAGATTGCAGAATGGACAAAATATTTTGATGAACATTTTATGGTTCTTTAATAAGACGAATTTCTGCTTTTAGTTTATTAACTTGATGTTGAAGATCCTGGATGGTTACGGGTTTAACAACACTCTTTTCGATTTTCTTAAGAGCATCTTTGAGATTAAACTTGTTATTAATTAATAAATTCTTTGAGCTAGTCGAAGAAGAAGATGGTTCTTCGAAAGATTGTTTAAGCTTTAACAAAAGATTTTTCTTTTCTTGAGGATTAGAAATAGAATTAATGACTTCAAACAAAAGATCTTGTTCTTTAGTGAGAACATTGATATGGGAAGAAGATGGGGAATCTTCATCATTCAAAGATAAGTCATCTTCTTGGATTTGATTCAGATTATCAGAGGATTGATAATCTGAAGACTCCTTATCAGAATCTTCACCAGAAGAGGATTCAACAAGGAGTTGGTTAATCTGTTCTTCAATAGATGGTTCAAGATTAAGATTCCTAAGCTTCTTTTTTATCCTACAATACTGACTTTAATGGACATGTTTGTCACAGGTCCAACAGACTATAGGCGTATTAGGAATTTTTACCTTATCGAAAGGAGGTTTAGCTTGAAATTATCTCCGAAGCTTCCTAGGTGGAGTTCCAAACTTATGGTTATGATAAATAGATTTTTTGGGATCAGGATTATGAACATTTTTTCTAGGTTTCCTAGGCTTAGAGCAAGCAAGACCAATTTGTTCACAAAAATTACCCAAATCTCTGTGATTTTGAGTGTTCTCTTTGGCAAGCCTAGATCTTCAAGGATACTTTTTGGATGAAAGCAATAAGTTGTCCATAACTTAATTTCCTGTAAGGGATATCTTTGTTGGGATATTGGCTTCAGATCTTATCTCTAACCTTATCCCCGAGCAATTTAGGAATATCGGCAATAAATTTTTCTTTCCATAAGGATTCTTGGCTGTCTTCAAGAGTGAAAACTTTGGTGAGGAAGGTGTCCTTATACCACCTAAAATCAGCTAAAGTTTTACACCTAAGATTTGAAAGGAGTTCGGCCGATCTATCTTTCTACAAGTTTGGATCTCCTATGAAATGCTGAACTGTGGTAAAGATTAACTGATTAGTAGAGTAAAGGATCAGTTTTCCATCTTGGGTTAAAACGATGCCATCATTTTCAATTTTGACAGCACTTTGTATAATAAGCAAGGCTAAAAAAAACAATTTGTTGTGGCCTGTCTGGTTTCTGGCGCCGGTAGCGCCAGAAACGGCTTCCTTGAACGTTTTCCTCCATTGATAAGCTTTGAGAGCTTCATACTCACTCAACCATTGATCAAAACACTTCACTTTCAACATGAAAGTTGAAGGGAACTACTCAATGAGCTAGATTCCATCATCAGTTTTCCCTGAAAACCATCAAATAGAGAGATCATTTTCTCTAGGGAACTTTCCAAAGTCTCAATTTCAAAGGGAAATGAGCCGTTTTAAGGAAACTCAAGCTTGGAGAAGTTGTCCTCTAACCTTCCTTGTCGATTTAGAAGTAAGAAACACAAATAATACCATTTATTTAAGAATTTTTTCTTGAGGTGAATAGTGACCCTTTTTGAGCTAGAGCTGAAATTAGGCTTGGTTCCTTTAGAAAAGTATGCTTAGGAGGTTGTTGTGATGAAGGATTAGCCTTGAAATATAAATTTTATGCACTTTGGAATTTGGCTCTAAGAAATGTATGAGTAGGAAAAATGTTGGTTAGATTGATGATTATATGGTATGTTTAGGCCTTGGTGCTTTTACTATATGTGCTCAGGAGGCTATATAAACTGTGAAAATGTGTTGAAGTAACCGTTTTAGCCAATTTGATAATCATTGAAATGTGGTATGGTTAGGGTGTTGAACTCTTTGAATTGGCTGATACAGAGTCTTAGGGAGACTCTAGTGCCTCGATTAGGCAGAGATAGATCCTGTTAGGGATTTGTAAGTCACTGGTTAGGTGACTAGTTATTGTAACTTAGAAAAAGAGGTTTATATGGAAAAGAATCGCTTTCCTTTTCTTTCTAACGGTTGAGAACCGTTGTTGATTACTTGTGTGCCTTTGTATAAGGCGTGACACCGAGGGTGTCAGTGGTGGAGACCACAGTTCAGGGATTGAACAGCATAGCACGGCTTTGTCAGGTAAGTTCTTTGTTCTTGGAAGTGTTTCCCACTGCTTGAGTTCCACCATACTACGAGGGAGTGATGGTTGCATACATGATTTATATACATTGAATTGGATGTTACAGCTTTCCTCATGATAATATGTATGCATGTTTTTGTGCTTTGTGTTTGGTTGCCTTTCGGATAGATCTTCTGGCTAGTTAGATAGATATGGACCTCCCTAGGAGTAGAGCACAACACCTAGTCAGTTTGCTCACGTAAAGGGTGTATGATCCCTTAAGACCAGAGATAGGTGGTCCCATCGCGGTTGAAACCTATTCTCGGAGGTGCCATATATGTGCATCCATGTGTAAAGGGTAGCTCCCGATGGGATGGCACGGGTGTGAGTTTTGGTCTCACACTGAGGACTAAGAGTCCTGATGCTGATGATGATGCATCTTTGGCGGATGTAGTACCACAGATACACATTAGAGCTATAGAATGTCTATATGTTGTTGTGAGGGCCAAGAGGCCTGGTGTTGTGATGCCTTTGATGTTGTGTATCATGGAAGTGAGCCAGGGGGAGGAGAAGCCTCCAAGAACCCTGAGCTTACTGAGATTGTATCTCACCCCGTGTGTGGGGATTATATTTTGTAGGTGATGCATCTGGCAGAGATGATGGGTCCCAGGGCGGGAGGCCCCAGTAGGGACAGACTCTGTGTAGCTGCTTGGCAGTATTTTGAGAGCATTGTGGCTTACTGTTTTATGTTTATCATGTATTTTGTACCCCTGCGAGGGAAGATGTGTGTGTACACATATTTTGGATCCTGTATGGATGTGATGTACGAACATTGTATATTTTGTACCCTCTTGTGAGGATGTGATCTGTGAGATCATGGCACTTGGTATCTACTCTTTTGTATAGCCACAGTGGTGCTTTTATGATGTATATCTATATGTAGATAGATACCTGTGGTTTCTGATTCTCCTGTTATATCTGTATGGATATTATTGTCTTTATCTGCCGTTTTTTATGTTATTTGGATCGTAAAGGCTTGTTGTGGTGTCGTGGCATTCGTATATGTAATTGGATACGTACCATACATAATGAATCAGGAATATGGTTTTGAAAGGAAATGACGATGACGTCATGTTTTTATTAAAACACTTCCGTTGATTTTAATTTTTGATTTTAAATTAATCACTGCATTAATCTGATTAAGTAATTGTTAATACACTGGATGCATACGGGGGTGTTACACTTTGGATGGTAATCTTCTCTTCTTCAAACAAGTAATTATCCCACCATCCTTTTAGTTGTCCAGTAAAACCGGAAACTAAAACATTCACAATAACTGCTTCTATACATTTAAGGGTTGTGTCGTAGGTTATTACAACTATAGACATTTGTTGGAGAACGTTAAGGATTTGATACTTTGTTTTTCCATCTATGTTCCATTCATAGATGTGGTTGGCATTGAAGGATTTAGAATGGTCATTTTCTTTGATGAGAAGATCAGCCCTATTGTAATACAACTTAGACAGTTGCTTCCAATGAGGCTAACTTCTAGTGGGATTAATTTGGACAGATTTTTCAGAGTCAAAATTCCCAATTTCTAACTTAGTTTGGTTAGGGACATTGATTTCCTTGTCTTTTCCCTTTTGGGCTTCATGCCTAGATTTTGCCTTAGTAAGAGCTGGTTTGGAATGCTTCTTGAGATGTCAAAGTTTGAAGGGTTTCTTGAATGACTAAGGAAGTTAATTCTTTTACTCTTTGTGTAAACTCATCTGAAGGTTGACTAGGTTGATTAAAAGCTTTTAATTTGGAAAGTTCTTTTTTAAGCTTTTCATTCATCCTAAAAGATTTGAAGATTGGGGTTTGAATTGTTTCCGGAGAAGACGTGCTAGCTTCTATTCTATAACTAGGTTTTTCTCCTAATTTTTTCTTCTATGGTTTGGAGATATTTGTTAGTATAATTGGATTGTTCCATAAGATTTTTTATATCTTTGGGAGAAATGAATTCAGACTCATCTTTAGACTTAAAAGGTGAAGTAAAGATTGGATTATGTTTTTCATCCCTAACATTAGGAAGAATAAATTTGGTTGACGAAGGGAATTCGGATTTCACAATCTGGCCATCCTTAAGATTATACTTAATGATAACACTAATGGTGTTTAGTTCTTTGAAAGGATAATCTATGTTATGGCAATTGTATAAGATTTAAACCAATCAAAAAAGATGTTTATTTTTACAAGATTAAGAAAAGAATAATATCCTTCCCTATTTTCTAGACAAGGATGATCTAGCAGTGCTAAAGGAATTAGACTTATTGAAAGTAATTTCAACCTTACTAGATTCATATTGTTTAATGTTTTCAAAGCTTGGTGTGATTTGAGGTTTAGCAAGAGCAACTTTGTCCATGGCCCGTGTTTGAGGGAAATTGATGTCTTCCCACTTGACGATTTTGGGTATTACAACCTTAGCTTTGGTTGTATCGGTGCGAAACAAAGTTGTATCCAATTTTTTTGGGTTTAAGAACCCTAGACATGCAAGAGTTCATTTCCTTGTATTGAAATCGATATATGATATTTACCGGAATGGATCCAGCTTTCATATCTAAACCATAAAGTTAAGACATCCAAAATGTTTGCATCCTCATGACTAACAGTCCTATCGGGATAACAGTTGAAATAGATTGGTTCATTACTAATACTGGTTTCTACCATTCCTAGAACGGAATCTGTAAATTGATTATGGCAAGAATATTGTAGGCATAAGAGAATTAAGGTGCTCAATCCTTCTATACCTAGAGGTTTTGCAGCAACTTGTACACATCTTATGTGCAAGAAGTTGCATTTTTGTTTATGCATTTTTAGCAAACTGTTTGAAAGGAGTTTGATTTCATCCAACTCAAGATTTAAGACATATGTTTGTTTCGACGGTTCGAATTATGAAATCATAATTTCGAAAAAAAAAAAACTTTTCGTCTAGTTTGTAAAGTTCATTTTCTGGAATTCTGGGAATTTTTCAATCATCTAGATCCTGATTAATATCTTCAAATGAGAATTCTTCTTTGAAAATATTTCGATTAGATTTGATTGAAGATTTTTCTGATTGAGAAGGATCAAAAGAAGAAGAAGAAGGTTGAGAAGATTTGAAATAGGGGTGTTCGCGGGTACGGGTCACCGTGAATCCGAACCGATCCGAACAGTTTGGGTTGGGTCATTTATATATTTGGGTCAAAATCGAACCGAACCGATCAAAACCGTTCATGTACGGGTTGGGTCACGAGTTTATATTTATAGATCCGTTGATCCGATGACCCGATCCGTGAACCCATAATAATAATAATATAAATTTTATTATTTATATATATATATATTAAAAATTAAAAAAATAATTTGACAATAAAAAAAAGATATGATATTGTAAATGTTTAAGATTGCATTCAAAAATAAGATATGATATTTTTTAATATTGCATTAAAAAAAAAAGATAGAATGTTTTTAAGATTGCATTGCATAATATAATAAAATATCTTTAAGATTGCATTGGATAATATGATAGAATATATTTAGGATTGCATTCAAAAATTGGTTAAAATCATATCTTTAAATTAGTATAAATAGAAACATATTTTGGTGTTCATGTATGCATTCCATTCCAAATAATATTAGAGAGTTTATGTTTGCATCATTGAGA
>PYAF01004922.1:796441-816779 GCA_007407185.1 Glycine tomentella | reverse complement strand
ATTAAATAAATTTAATATTTTTTATTCTATAACCATACTAATTATAAGATATAATAATTAATTTATTAAATAATGGACCATTGGTCTATAAATAATATATATTTCAAACGATTTATAAATCAATTTATTTATGTTGAATTAGTATAATTAGATCAACTTGTTGACATAAATGATAGCTATCTATCTTTCTTAATCAAATAATACATGTTTCGAATCCTGTTACCAAAAAAAAATAAGGATAATAATTAGTGATTTAAATTGACAATCATTAATTATAAAACTTTAACTATAAATATAATAATAGATCTTAATAAGAAACACAAGTGTAAAACAATTTTTTATTTAATGTTAAAATTAACAATAAAGTAATTATTTACAACTCTAAAACTTAAATCTCACGTATCTAACATTTCTTTTAGAAAACATTATTATATTATGTACATACTATATAGATAAATTTATAACGACCATAATATATCCACTTCTTATCATTACATTTATCAGTCGTTTCTTTTTACAACTTACGAACTTGGTGGGTGTTGAAAACTGATATTTGAAGTGTGTGATCCACATCAATCACATGTAATTGATGAGTCTCACTCATTGTTGACTACGGCACACTTCATTTATATTCAACTAATGGGGCACAGTGGTCCTATCCCCTTTCTATCTCATCCTTTTGCCTTTGCCTTCTCAACTCATTTCCTGTTCCCTTTGGTCTTTAGTGTCATGCCGAATCATTTTCCAACAAGACTAATTAGGTCCTTGAACCTTCTTCTTCCAAGTAGGTAAAGAATACTAGCATACATTGCACTAATAATACATCAACATTCATTGTTTCAAATATTATACTAACCGTTGACACAAATACTCAAAAAAAAAAAAAACGTGTATAACAAATAAGGAGAGTTTTTATCTTTATACCTATTTAAGTTTTGTCTTATTATCTTTATCTCTAAATTGAAAGAGAAAAAAATATTTGAGTGAGTTTAACAAAAAAAATTGCTTGTTTTCTTTGAGACGTGTGTACCCTCCCTCTAATTTTCTTTAGTTCCAAACGAAATGTAAGTATCAACTACCATTTGAGTATCCACCCATCACTTTCCAATAGATTGGATTTCATAAGCATATCATAAAGATTCTATTCGTACAGCTAAATTGGTCCTGTGATCCTTTAGAAACTTGGCCTCTAATTTCCTCTTGGGGTAAGTGAAAATATATATTTCCATTAATTCACCATCAATAGTTTCGCTATGACACAAAGAGCAAGCTGAGGAGGGCACAGGCCATTTTCATCCTTATATTGTACTTATTCCATTAACCCCCTTTTTTTTTGTACAATTCCATTAACCCTAGTCACCCTAAAGAAATTTCGGTTCCACGTGATTTTTCAAATTTTTCCAAACCTTTTACCATATTCTCATAGGTTATTTTCTATTATAATACCCCTTTCTTGTTCTGTACCTTCATCTATATAAATCTGGACCACTTTGTGTTATGGCCTTTCAAATTATTCCAAATCTTTCCCCAAAATCTCTTCCAAGGTTTCTTTCTCCTATAAAATAAAATATATGTTTATGTGGTTCTCTGTCCTCCCTTTTACCCCTCTCTTTTTTTCTTCTCTCACAAAAAAGATTATACAAGGCCAAAACATGTCCACTAGAAAAGGATTTAACTCCAACAATATACTTAAGAGGTAAAATTATAATTATATATTAAAAATCAATATTAAGATTATAATTAAATACATGCATGCCTACAAAAAATTATGAGGTAATTAAACTTTTTAATTATTAATTTTCTAGTGACATGTATTTTACTATCTTTGATCCTACATATAATAAACAAATATCTAAATTATTAAGACCAATAAAAATAATTTAATTAATTAATGAAGGTGACATTTGAACATTGAGATTACTACAGATGTGTGAGGTCATTGATGCTTGGACTTAGGGACGGATGGAGGTTGGACATGGTGGGGTAATTGCCCCACTAACTTTTTAGTTTTTATTTATGTCATAGATATTTATAATTACTATTTACTCTTATAATTTAAAATATAATAAAATAAGTCTATTCATGATATGAATATTATCCTCACAAATTATTTTTAGTCTCATTTTTTTATTCTCTCAATTAAACATTTATAATATTATTTTCTTTCCTTTTTTATGTGTATTTTACATACTATATTTTAATTAATATTTTTTTTCATTCATTTTAAATTACTTTTTTTTTATCTTTACACACGTATATAATATTTAAATTTTTTTAATTTTCTATCTTTTAAAATCTACCTTCTTTTATCTTTATCTTTCAATTAAATTTTAATGGTTTTTTTTTCAAAATAAATTATCAATAGTTAAAAATAATCTTAAATCATAATTAATTTTTCATTGTAAATTCAAAATATAAATTATATATTTATTTTTATTTTTTATTATGAACTTTAATTATAACATGATTTATATGTTAAAAATTGTTTATTTATTATTTAAATTTTAATTATCTAAATTAAAAAAATTGAAAAAAAGTAAACATTTATGTATGATAAATATTAATTATGTATATGAGTATTGCCCCTCAATAAACTATTTTTGGATCCATCACTGTTTGGACTCGAGTAGTGGTAATGTAAAAACTCACATACATGTATCACAATCGTTTTATGGCATGTTGCCAGGGGCGGATCCAGAAAAAAAAAAATTAATGGGGACATTAGTGGCGGGGTTCAGGACAGTGCCCCCGAAATTTTTTTGTTTTAAAGAAAATTAAAGGAACAAACAATTATAACAAAAGTGTAAAAGATGGTACAATTCAAAAGGAAAAAAAATGACAAAATTAGCGTGTGACCAATGCTTAAAAATAACAAGAGTGTGACAACTACGTTCATGAAAATTACAAACATACATACCCACACTCACTCCTTTATTATTTTTCATCTTTTTTATTATTCTTTTTTCATACTTTTCAATTTTTTATCCTACAAACATCTAAACTATTTTTTTATTTTACTTTATTTTATTATTATAAAAAAATTACCCAAAATTAACATTTTTAAAGTATTTTTGAGAATTTAAGGGGGGGGCACTGCCCCCCCCCCCCCAACTTCAAACGTGCATCCACCCTTGTGTGTTGCCTCTTTACCCTATAGAGTGGTGATTTATTGCCAAGGACAAGTCTGATTAATCACTCCAAACTAGTTGTATTCCACGGAGAGTTGTCTGCAAATATCATATATCAGGTGTACCACATTGCATTAAATTGCGTGATTGTTGAGATGACAATTTTTTGAATCACTATGTGTTTCTAATTGTTATCTTTCTCCGCATGATTATATGATATAATAGGTCTATTAGAAATATACATAAGCCTCTATTATATATGTTGAATTTGGTTAGGTTATCCTTATGATTTATTTGTTTATGTGTGTGACCAAGGTGGAAACAAGTCATGGATACACTTTGGTGGTCTTGAGTCTTACCTACATTATAATTATTAATTTTTAGTCTTGTCTATTTACCTATTAAAGTCTACTTTATAGACATGGCCTGGAAGCCTATTTACATGGAATGTTTTATAGAAGGTCCATAAACAAGTTGTACCTGTATCAGGGTGGGATATTCAGTATTCGTCATTTTGAAGGGTGGGATACCTCCAAAAGGTACTCTGATGCTCAAGTTTGATCTTGAACGAGAACAATACATGAGTATTTAATACAATGTCTTACCTTGATATTAACAAAACTATTTATAATTTCTTAATTGGCCATGGATCTATGGGCCTTTGCATATCATTACCATATTAGGTAATACACTTGTAATTACTATCAAGGTTCTTAATATACATCGTAATGATGTATTAGGATAATCCTTGTTAATATTCTTTAATGATGACAAAAGGTACTCAGGTATTCGATTTGGCTGAACACCTAATATATATATATATATATATATATATATATACACACACACACACACACATACACATACTGGGAGTATTTGGATACTTGTCCTCATCGAGTGTCTAAGTACCCTTTTAAGAGGTATCTTATAGGTAAGGCTAAAAATTTTGACTGTTCAGGTATTCGGCTTTGCCAAATACTTGAATACTCTGTGAGGGGCTTTTACAGGTAAGCCTAGGGATTCTGAGTATTTAGTTATCTGGCCTAGCCAGATATCTGAATACTTTATGAAGGGTCATATAAGCCTAAGGATTTTGAGTGTTCAGGTATTTGGCTTAGTCGGATACCTGAATACTTTTGAGGGCTTTATAAGCTTAAGGATTTTGAGTGTTCAGGTATTCGACCTAATCGAATACTTGAATACTTTTGATAGGCTTTATAGGCCTAAGGATTCTGAGCATTCAAGTATTTGGCCTAGTCGGATACCTCAATAATTTTCTAGAGGTTTGCTTCGAATTCTTAAAGGTATTGAGGGTATTTTTGGATATTCAATATGACCGAACACTTGTACAGTATACAAGCCAATATATATATATATATATATATATATATATATATATATATAAGTAAGCCTATTAAGCTTAATCGGTTTTTTATAAAGTCTAAAGTCTAACCTTTTTAATTGAAAGGCTTTTTAACAGAGTCGTGCCTAGGGATTTTGGGACCTTAGGCGACATTTTTAAGAAAACTTAATATTATATAAATTATCATTTTCTACATCAATCTTTAGACTTTTTAGCTTTAAAATTATTTATCAAAGTTTTATTGTTAAGTAATTTTAATATTTCACTCTCAACAAATAAGAATTTTGCTGATGATATTTATCTATTGCAAGTATGCAATACTTTGATATCAATTATCTCTTTGAGACTTTGATAATTCACTTCAAGTCTTTAAAGAATATGAAGATCAATTCAAGTCTTTAAAAGAATATGGAGATGATAAGAAGAGGAGTCAGAAAAATAAGAAGAAAAAAAGAAGAAAAAATATTAAAAATTTAGATCATATAGATAATAAAATAATGGTTAAGTTTAAAAAATTAAAAGTATTTTAATCGTAACTAATAACTACAATATCTAGATAATAAAATAATGGTTAAGTTTTGAAATTTTAAAATATTTAAATCTTAACTAATTACTACAATTACTATTTATAAAGACAAATATCATAAGAAATAGGATTGAATTGTGATTTTTAAAAACTTAAAGTCTTTTTCTTGAAAAACAAAGTTATTGTCCAAAGTATAACTTTGTAACACAGATAACAAATTTTCGCAAAACACTTTTAGACGAAAGAAACAAATTATGCAACACAAGATATATATTCAAAACAAAATCAGATTCAAACCCTAGGTTAGTTTAAGATAAATAGAGCAAGATGATAAACAAACATAGGGAGTTTATATGGGTTCGTCTCAACCACTAAGACTAAGTCCAATTCTTGGTAAACCATCAAGTTCCATTAACTTTTCAAAGTTACAAGTATTTTGTCGTTGTCACTTTTGGCTCTACAACTCAAGCTCTACAAATAAGATTGAAACAACTTAGTATTCTTTATCCTTCCAAGTCATCGCTGGCTCTAAACAAATCAAAAGATTTATCTTTTGTTTACAAACTAACTAACTCTTAATCGACTTACAAACAGATATAAAATCTCAACACTTAGTATTTTCTCTCAAGATATTCAAGATGTTTTGTAAGCTTTTGAAAACTTTACAAGAATATACAAGAGCTTTTAAAAAAAAGAATTTGAATGTTTGTGTATAAGTTCGTAACTTATTTCTTCAAAGCTTCTAGCATTTATCTTCAAGTATTTGTTGTCTCTAAAAAGATAGATTTCTTCACTTAAGTTTACGTCTAATGCTTGTCGTTGTTGGAACATTTAATGCTTGTATTAAATGCACATCCTTCTTCATGCAAAAAAACCATAGATACTTGGATTTCTTGTAGGATACTACAATAGAAAACCACTTCCTTTACGTTAGAGCAAGTATGCCATAATAGAGCACGTCTTTTGATGTTGTTTGACACTTTCAGAACTTGAACTTCATTTATTCTTCATAAGATTCGATAGATCCTAGAAGAATGTATCTGCAAAATGAATCTCAGACACAGAGTATTAAATGAAGTCTTTAAATGTCATCTATTAATTATGTATTAGATGATTACTTAGACCACTTTCGTCTGAAACTTCAAACGCATGATCATGTAGTATGGTTTGATATCACATCAGACACAACTTTTTACATTTGTATTTACTTGCATCTAATCAAAATAATTAAGGGTCATGATTCATCTTAAGACACAAAAAGTCTTTGGACTTAACAATACTTCCCTTTTTGATGATGCCAAACAAATACAAAATTAAAAGTTGAAGGCAGACTTATAAGATATATCAGTTAAGTGCAAACACAATCTTATCAAATGCAGCAGAATATATAATAACTATAACACACAACATAATAAGACTTTGAGATAAAGTCTTTTAAACTTTTGAAAACATCTCATTTTATTCAGAAAGAGGTTTTTCACATCAAGGAGATGCGTTTTAAGTACATTGAATAAAATGAAAATAGAGAGAACAAACATTTAACAATTAAAGCACCCCCTGTGTTGATGTTTTCTTCAGACTTAGGATCCCCCTTAGATGATGACTTCACTCCTTTTTAGCACTTCACTTTTCACTTTTTCTCCTTCTTTTGCTTGACATAAACAAAGTAAGCATTCGTTATCCATGAACTCAACATCAGACGAGTCAAAGTCTTAATTAAAGGAGAGATGAATAGGAGACTTTAGAGGACTTTGAGATCTTGGCTGCTTTCACTTAGTGACCTTCTTGTAAAAGAAGTCTCCAATTAGTTGTCACTTGACTGCTTGCTTCTCAACATAGTGACGATCTTCAAGAGCCTGTGCAAGTGCTTCCCTCGTCCTAAGCAGCTCAACCTCAATTAATCTGACATATTCCCTTTAGGGTGGAGGATCATAAACTTCTATGGCAAAACCATCAGGATCAACTACTACTTCAACATCAAAATCAACTTCTTCAAAGATGAGTTGCGCTTGATGAGTAGAAAAATAGATTGTTGAGAGAATCACCAAATAGCATGTTCCAAACTTGCCAAGGGATGTCACAGTCACGCAGGAAGTGCATAGGATTCTCTAGGACTCGATTAGATTGAGAACAAATGTTGGTGTTTGCCATGCCTCTCCTAACTTTGTTGTCATTTGTTAGGAGCCCATTCTTTGCAACTTTCCATAGGAGAATTTTAATGCGTTCAAACATCAAATAGCTTTGAACAAAGGGTGAAAATCTTCATAATTGTCAATAACCATGTTATAAGAAGATTTCATTATATAGGTGCCATTTGTTGTTGCACTCCAAGTAGCCACATCATTTTCTCGAGAAAGACTAGGGGCATACTTTCAATAGTCATGCATATATCATTTGGGAGAAAACTACATAAAATTTGAGTATCCCAATTAGACAATGTCATGAATTCACTCATTGTTTTTTCAAGATCATTGTTAGATAGCACATAAATTGGCCTTTCTCAAAGGACACCATGGTTGGGGGCCCATTAGTCCACCCAGAAATGAGTAAAAATGTTATTCCTAAATTGAAATGCCAAGCCACAAAGCCTTGCTCAAATTGTTATATCAAATGTATAGTAAGCAATTAAAGAAAGTTGAGGCCTAAGACAATGGCCTTAATGGCCTAGCTTTGTATACGAACCTGCTTTTTAAAAAGCCCAAGCGTGACCTTTTTAATAAACAAGTCAAGTCATGTCAGGCCTTTGGCAGGCTAGACCGTGGACCCATGACGAGTTGCTTGACCTATTTCCACCCTTATGTGTGACTGCAATGATTGTGACATTTGCACTTGCAGGAGTAGAAAGCTTGGAGGTGCATCCATTCTAGATGAGGATTCAACACAAGAAGAAATCTTCTAAGTCAAGAAGGAACTCTGCAAGAAGACTCTAAATACTATAATTGGTAGCATTATCTTATAAGTAGTGTTTTATTTATGACCAACATAATGAAATGGTATCAAATGAGTGTTTTTTTTTATTTATCGAGTATTTTAGTATATAGCCTTTGTTTTCTGAACTAATATTGTTGAATAATAATTAAAGTTGAATGACATGTTTATTTTCTAACACAGCTTTTGGTCTAGTCGTAAGTTCTTGATCATATAAATAATATCAGAGCAAGGTAATGATCCTTTTGTAATGGGTTTGAATCCCCCAAGTGACACTAGGAGAATATTGTTAGTTTAACATCCAGTGTCTCTTGTGGAATCAATGGGCTTAACATCCCATCCCATGGTGCATATATTAGTTGCAGCCCCCTGAGAATTTTCTAAGGAAATTAAGTTGTGCCCTTGCTAACAGTTATAGCTTTTAGCCTAGCGGTAAGCACTTGATCTTACAAGATCTCTTCTCCCAACCAAGTTATTTCCATCCAAAAGATTCAAACCCAAGATCCTACTTAAGGGATCCGATAAAGTTATCAAAACTAGCCTAGCCTAATAAGCCATTCAGGCCAGGTTGAGCCTGTAAATTCCTAGCCTAAACATATTGTGCCTATTCAGCCTGACATTATTTAAAAAAATATATAAATTTATGCATAAAAAATGGGTCAATTTGGCCCCTTCCATAGGCCAACAAGCTAGGACAAGACAACTTATTTTAACCATTTGGCTCGTCGAGTTAGGCCAAGTCATCCCATTTGACAACTCTAGATATAAATCTAGTTTTATTCAGACCAACAACGTGTTTGTAACATAGGTTTATTTGATTATATAATGGAAATCTAATAAAATTTAATATATTTGTAGCTGATCAATTTACATTTAAATATGAGAATAAAAAATTATTAATAACTTTTTAATTTTCACATTTTAAAATTAATTTACAATTTAAATCTCTTTGCACATTTTGCATATTTTGGTCGCGTTCACATATTTGGTTTTAAACTGAGATTGTTTTTATACAAATTATTATGGTTAAAATTATTTTAAGTAAAATGATTTATGTTTAAATAATTTTTAAAACAAGTTAGTAGTCATATAAAAAAAATTATCTAACATATAATCAACTATACTAAGGAAATCTAGTTTAATTGATCGAGTTGGATGTGTGCGTATTATAAATATTTTGATATCGTATTTAATTCTTATAAATAATAATAATAATAATAATATAAAATGTATATATTATATACTCATAAATATTTGTCTAAAATCATATTATTAATTAAAATAACATAATTTTAAATGATTGAAGGTAAAACTATTACCTTAATGCTAGAACCCAACTGCAACGTTAATTTGTTACGAAAATGCCCTAAGGAGTATGATGTGACGATTTACTTGTGCCATAAATGCATGTGACTGAACCAGATTGGAGGTATGGTTACCTGCTTCTGTCACCTGATCTCTTCAGACAATCTAACAGCACACACACTTGCTATATTATTGTTCACTAGTACTACCATACTCGCCTTGCCCACGCAGATGTACATCATTAATAACAGTCACTTTCTGTTCTGTTTACTTTTGACAAAATCATTGAGTATTTATTATATCGAGACAAAAACATTTTATATTTATTTTTAAATAATTAATTTTTTTAAAGATTCAGTCATTTAGATAAAATTATTTAAGTTAGACATATAATTTAGTCCCTTGTGGGTTGTGGCAGTCTCGCAGATTCTCAATATAGTCTCTATATGTACAAACTTATTAAATTATATTTGCAAACGTTAACGGTTTGGTTCGTGTAGTTATGTGTTGACTGTTATCTCATTTACATATTCTGTTATATTCTTAATTTGATCATAAAAATAAAAATAAGTTACACCTAAAAGGATCCAGCGGAATGTGATATATATATATATATATATATATATATGATCCAAATTAAAAATGTGTAAAGGAATCAACGATGATAGAAACTAAATCGATGTTTGCCGTATAAGAATTGATTTAATAAATTTTTACTTATAAGAACTAAAGTGAGAATCTGGGACATTTATAGGAGCTAAATTATATGATTAATCATTTATTTAAATATCTTTCCTACGGGAAAAAAGTTAACACATCTAGCTGAATATGTCACTCATACTTGTTGTAACATAAGTTCAATTCTCAAAAAATTTCCGTTGATAAGTGATATATAAATTCTCGCTGAAGTTTGTGGTCTTTCTTGACCTTGCAAAGAGACGTGTTTTTCACTAACCTGAACTTTTTCCTACCAAAAAAATGTTTCCTATATTAGTAATCTATAGTGCAAACTTTTATTACGTTTAGTATCAATTAAGATTCTAATTTTGATATAAAATAGAACAAGCATAAAAGAATTGTTTATATATAAAAAAAAAATGTGCAACAAATTCATCTATTAGGAGCAATGTTTTCAGACTCGGATCGACCCGGCCGATCCGACCGGGAACCGATGGCCAGACCGGGTCGAGTTCTACACCAGATCATCCATGTCTTTAACCCGCTTCAACTCGGGTGACCCGGCCGGTGTAAGGACCCTCACCCTGGCGCGGTTGGCGCCAGATCCCACGCTGATAGCGCCAGGGATCTTTGAAAGAAAACCCTGTTAGGGTTGTGGCGCGAGTAGCGCCAGGGCTGGCGCTGATGGCGCCAGACCCACTAGAACTTGACACCCAGAGCGTCAGAACCAGCCGAGGGGCGCCAAAGGTTTTCCAGCCCGCGCGGATAGCGCCATTGGTGGTGCTGATGGCGCAGGAAGTGGCCTGGAAAACCAAGTTTCACTGGAATTCCACGCGGTTAGCGCCAGGTGTGGCGCGGATGGCGCCATAGGTCAGGGAAGGTATGGCGCGGATGGCGCCAGTGTGGCGTGGGTGACGCCACAGGTTCTGGAAGCTGACGCTGAAGGCGTTGATGTGGCGCTGTTGGCGCCAGGGCCACCGCCAGAGCTGGCGCGAATCGCGCCAGAGCTCGGGCAGGCCCAATATTAAAGGGCAGTCACGTTTTCTGAAGAAGAAAACTTCTTCTTCTTCCTTCTTATGCCCCAGCCTCCATTAATGCCTGTCCCAAGCTTCCTAGGACCTTATATGTTGGCCTAAACACCTCCCTAAGACCTAGAAACGTGAGAAAACCAATTAGAAAGCTATAATCCTTCATCCTTTCCTTTTTATGAGCAAAATCCATTCCCTAAGAAAACCCTTGAAAACTTGAGTTTGGCGAGGAATCAAGGGCTCAGCAGGGACAACAGAGCTTGAGAAAGCAGTCCTGCAGCTGTTCTGGTCGCCACTGAGGTAAGAAACTCGAGTTTCTTCGGTTGATTTTGAGAGTTGGGGTTTTCTGGATTTTGTTGTCTATATTGATCTGGGGCTAGAATTAGCCCAGGGTTCTGTAGAGAAACTTGTTTAGAACTGTCTAGTGATGAAGGATTAGCTTTCAGTTTTTGAATTGGTGAACTTTGAATCTTGGCTCTGTGGAGGCATGTGTGACTGTTGTAGGGTCACTTGTTGATTGTTTTCTGACATGCTAGAGCCTTGATTATGTTTATGTTGAGCCTGAGAGGCTAATTGAACGGTGCCTTAATTGAGGTTTAGACCGTTCCTATGATAATTGAATTATGAGGCTGAATTGAGCTTGTGCTTAGGCAAGTGTTGTGCATTGAGTCTGAGATGACTCAGATGCTTGGTATTCAGCCTTGAGAGACCTTGTATGGTCTGTGAGAAGCCTAGTATGGGCTGAGATTGATTGAACCCTAGGATAGGGGAATTCTATACATGATATGTGTTGTGTTTGAATGTCTATGAATTGGTTTTGATATTAGAATGTCCCTTGAATAGGGCGTGATATTGGAACTGTTGGTGGCGGGAGCCACAGACCAGGGAAGGAACTGCAGAGTGATACCTTGCCAGGTAAGTTCTGAGTCCCTAGGAAAGGATTCCTATATGGTTGCACACCACACTCCGAGGGAGTGATGGTCATATTCATAATGCATGCATTGGGTGTTGCATATATTACTCTGTGTGTATTTGTGCCTGGTTGTGCCATGTATTGAGGGCATTAAGGGTTCTCTGCCCAGGGCATTGAGTGAATCTCTACCATGTTGAGGGCATTGAGTGAATCTCTGTCATGTTGAGGGCATTGAGTGAATCTCTGCCATGTTGAGGGCATTGAGTGAATCTCTGCCATGTACTGAAGGCATTAAGTGAATCTCTGTCATGGATTGAGGGCATTGAGTGAATCTCTGTCATGTGAAACGACATTGAGGGTTCTCTGCCATGGATGTGAAATGGATTTGATGTGTATGCGTGTCTGATGTTTGTATTGTAAATTGTGGGCCAAGGTGGGGATGATTTCCCAAGGACCCTGAGCTTACTGAGATATGTATCTCACCCCGTGTGGGGATTTGTGATTTCAGGTGACTCTTCGGATAGAAGAGAGCAGTCTCAGGGCAGGAGGCCCGAATAGAGACATTTTTGCTTGGCTGAGAGCAACAGAAGGAGCTTGAAGGCTCAATTGTGTTTTGTTTATGTTTTGTACCCTGGATAAGGGTTGTATAGTTCTGTAAACCCTCGGTGAGGGCAGTTATTCTTTTGTATCGCCAAGGTGTGGTGAAAACTCTGATGTATATGGATGTACAGAACTATTAATGATATGATATGAGATGAATTTCCTCCTGAGCATATTGTAGATTTTTACTTATTTGTCTATGTTTATTTATGAGAAACTGGATCAGCAGGGGCGTATGCTATGTGCCTTATCTATATGTTGCTTGATTTATTTGATTCCATACATAATGAATCAAGAAAAATGATTCTATGCTTCCGTTGAGTAAGATTTAATGTTAATGAGACGCTAATCTGATATTGTTAATGATAACGCACCGGAGGCCTACGGGGGTGTTACATTTAATGGTATCACAGCGGTTTCTTGATAAGAACATTATGTATGGAACTGGATTTGGTGCTTGTCTGTGGTTGTTTGACATGAGCATTGCATGGGGGTACATTAACTGTGGGCCTGATCAACTCACTGTGTGATGTACATGTGTAGTGCTATGGTGAGACCTAGAAGCACCAGTGGGGCTACCAGTGCTCAGTCTGATCCAGTTGCCGCTGCACTAGCCGCCATGCAACAAGAGTTAGCTGCCAATAGACAGACTCAGGAGGAGATGCAGCGAGAGATGGCTGCAACCAGAGAAGTTAATGAAGCCTTGATGAAGGCTAACCAGGACTTGTTAGAGGAGGTGAAAAACCTCAGGAGGGATGACAGAGTATCCTCCACACCTCCTTCTCATGATGGCGAGGGTAGTCACCAGCAGGTTGGTGGGAGCCACCTGCGAGGGGACCAGATGTCCCAGATAGAGGCTAACAGTGATGTAGCAGCCAGAGAGAAGATGCTGATTACCTTCAGAAAGCATGACCCTCTAGTGTTCTCAGGAGGCTATGATCCAGTGGCTGCAGGCCTTAGAGAAGATTTTTGAGGTGATGGAGTGCCCCGATCACCAGAGGTTGTTGTATGCAACCTATATGCTTCAGGGCGACGCCCATGAGTGGTGGAAGACCACAGCACAGCTTCTGAGAGGCCGGGGAGATGTGATTACCTGGCAGCTGTTCGAGGCCTGCTTCCTGGACAAGTATTTTCCTAGAGATGCCGGGAGCAGAAGCAGGCAGAGTTTGATGGACTCGTCCAGGGGACTTTGACGGTGGACGAGTATCTGGCCCAGTTTAATGAGCTGGCCCAGTATGCACACTTCAGGAGACCTTTGCCTAAAGCTGATATTCTAGCAGCTAAGTTCCTGAGGGGACTTAGGGATGACATTCAGGTGCTAGTGAGTGGCCTTGGGTCACGAGATATGGATACCCTGGTGAGACAGAGTCGCCAGGTGGAGGGTATCCTACAGAGACAGAGAGGCAGACAGCCTGCTCCCTCAGACAGACAGGAGGGAAGGAGGCCTAGAGGTTCTGGCCCACCCGGGAAAGGTAAGGGCAAGATGTTGAGAGTCTCTGCACCCTCTGACAGATTCAAGAGGGGTCCATTTCGGGGAAGACCTATCCCGAAGTGTTCAGCTTGTGGGAAGGAGCACGTGGGGGCATGTGCTTCAGGCCAGCTTATCTGTTATAGATGTGGCCAGCCAGGCCATATGTCCAGAGAGTGCCCTCAGACAGAGAGTCGGGCACAGGCTGCTCCAGCAAAGATGACAGCGCCCACAGCAGGACGGGTGTACACAGTAGATGCCAGGGAAGCAGCCAGAGCTCCAGATTTGATCAGAGGTACAGTTCTGATCGATGATTGTGATGTTAGAGTCTTGTTTGATTCTGGAGCTACACATTCCTTCATCCAGGATGTGGTTGTGGATAGGCTCAGATTGCCTAAGCTCAGTTTTGCCCCTCCGATGGAGGTTACTACTGCATCTAGAGAAAGATGTCAGGTGAGCACGTTTTGCAAGGACGTGCAGTTTGTGTATGAGGGCAGATTCTATGTGATAGATCTGTTTTGTTTAGCGATGCCTACCCTTTAGATGATTTTGGGTATGGACTGGATGGCCAAGTATGGCGTGATGCTAGACTGCTGCCAGAAGAGAGTAGTTGTGCCTTTTGATGAGGCAGGTTCAAGTTCCACCTCATTCTTATCGGTCTTGCAAGTTCGCAAGGCGATTATGGAGGGAGCTCAGGGCTATATCTTCTTGGGTGTGACAGAAGATAAGCCAGATGTTGATTTGTCTCAGATCCCTGTGGTGAGCGAGTTCGTGGATGTGTTTCCTGAGGAGATAACTCAGCTACCACCAGAAATGGAAATAGAGTTCTCCATTGATTTGGTTCCAGGTGTGGGATTGATTTCTGTGGCACCTTATCGCATGGCTCCTCTGGAGTTGAGGGAGCTGAAGGTGCAGTTGGAGGACCTGCTGTCCAAGCAGTTTATCAGACCGAGTGTCTCGCCTTGGGGAGCACTCGTGATCTTTGTAAAGAAGAAGGACGACAGTATGAGACTGTGTGTGGATTACAGGCAGTTGAACAAGGTTACTGTGAAGAACAAGTATCCTTTGCCTCGTATTAATGATCTGTTAGATCAGTTGAGGGGAGCCAAGGTGTTCTCCAAGATAGACCTGAGATTCGGATATCATCAGATTCGGATCAAGCCAGCAGACATACCTAAGACAGCCTTCCGGTCTAGGTATGGTCATTTTGAGTATCAGGTCATTCCGTTTGGTCTGACGAATGCCTCAGCAGTGTTCATGGATTATATGAACAGGGTATTCAGGCCTTTCTTAGATCAGTTTGTGGTGGTGTTCATCGATGACATCCTGATCTACTCCAAGACGGAGACAGAGCATGCCGAGCATCTCAGGACAGTCCTTCAGATTTTGAGGGATAAACAGTTGTATGCTAAGTTGGCCAAGTGTGAATTCTGGTTATCAAAGGTAAAGTTCCTTGGTCATGTGATCTCAGCAGCTGGTGTATCAGTGGATCCTAGCAAGATAGAGGCAGTGATGTCTTGGGAGAGGCCCAAGGACGTGTCTGAGATCAGGAGTTTCCTGGGATTGGCTGGCTATTACAGGATGTTTATTCAGGGGTTTTCTCAGCTGGTGATACCTCTTACTCGACTCACACGGAAGGGGGTTCCCTTTGTTTGGACCCATGAGTGCGAGCAGTGTTTCCAGGAGCTAAAAGAGCGGTTGACCACAGCTCCAGTGTTGACTCTTCCTGATCCTGAAGGCACATTTGAGGTGTTTTGTGATGCGTCCAAGAGGGGACTTGGATGTGTGTTGATGCAGGATCAGAAGGTGGTTGCCTATGCTTCCAGGCAGCTGAAACCTCATGAAGAGTTTTATCCTACTCATGACTTGGAGTTGGCAGCTGTGGTGTTTGCTCTGAAGATATGGAGGCACTATTTGTATGGTGCCAAGTTGATAGTGTTCAGTGACCACAAGAGTCTCAGATACCTCTTTGATCAGAAAGAGTTGAACATGAGACAGAGGCGTTGGATGGAGTTCATGAAGGACTATGACTTTGAGCTGAGATACCATCCAGGCAAGGCTAACGTGGTTGCTGATGCTTTGAGTAGAAAGCATGTGACTGCTGCATGTTTGATGATCTCTGATTGCAAGCTGATAGAGCAATTCAGAGACATGCACCTGACGATGACAGAAGGTGCCTATGGTCTTGAATTGAGCAGGACCAAAGTGGATAGTGAGTTGATCAGGAGAATCCGAGAAGCTCAACAGCAGGATGAGGCTGTGAGAGCAATGGTTGGCCAACAGGATGTCTCCTGGGAAGATCACGACTTGGTAAGATACCAAGGTCGTATTATGGTGCCTGAGGGCGAGTTGGGAGATGTCGTCCTATCTGAGGCACATAAGGGCTAGTTCAGCATTCATCCAGGAGCCACTAAGATGTATCATGACCTGAAAAGGAGTTTCTGGTGGCCAGGGATGAAGAGAGATATAGCTGAACATGTGACAAAGTGTTTGGTGTGTCAAAAGGTAAAGATTGAGCATCAGAGACCATCCGGTCTGCTTCAGCCTTTAGAAATCCCTGAATGGAAATGGGACAGCATTTCCATGGATTTCGTGGTAGGGTTACCAAGGACTTAGAGTGGATGTGACTCCATCTGGGTGATAGTGGACAGGCTGACCAAGTCTGCTCATTTCTTGCCTGTGAGGTCTGACTACACCACAGATAAGTTGGCCCAGCTTTATGTCAGGGAGATTGTGAGATTACA
The DNA here is from genome assembly GCA_007407185.1 of Glycine tomentella. NCBI lineage: Eukaryota > Viridiplantae > Streptophyta > Magnoliopsida > Fabales > Fabaceae > Glycine > Glycine tomentella. The sequence continues at coordinate 800,098 of PYAF01004922.1, read as the reverse complement.
TGGAGTCCCTGACAGTATAATCAGTGACAGAGATCTGAAGTTCACCTCGAGGTTTTGGGGTGCTCTTCAGGATGCTTTTGGGACCCAGCTGAGACTCAGCACAGCCTATCATCCTCAGACCGATGGTCAGACGGAGAGGACCATCCAGACTCTGGAGGATATGCTGAGAGCTTGTGCCTTGGAGCAAGGTACTAGCTGGGACAGATATCTACCTCTGGTGGAGTTCTCTTATAATAACAGCTTTCATGCCAGTTTGGGCATGGCACCTTATGAGGCTTTGTATGGCTGGCGGTGCAGAACTCCAGTGTGTTGGACAGTGGTAGGAGAAAGACAGCTCCTTGGACCCGAGATGGTTCAAAAGACTTCTGAGCAGATCAGGATGATCAGAGACAAGCTGATGAAAGCTCAGAGTCGACAGAGGAGCTATTATGATCAGAAGCACAGACCCTTACAGTTTGACGAGGGTGATCATGTATTTCTGATGCTATCTCCAGTGACGAGTGTAGGACGAGCTTTAGGTGTGAGGAAGTTGAGTCCTAGGTTCATTGGTCCTTATCAGATCCTTGAAAGGATAGGATCAGTGGCATACAGGCTAGCTTTGTCTCCCCAATTGTTAGGATTACATGATGTGTTCCACGTGTCTCAGTTGAGGAAGTATGTGGCTGACCCCTCACACGTGGTAGAGCCTGACACAATTCAGATTAGAGAGAATCTGACAAGTCCTACACGACCCTTGAGGATTCTAGACAGAATAGAGAAGCAGATTCGCAGCAAGACGATTCCCATCGTCAAGGTACAATGGGAGGGTCGAACACATAAGGAAGCAACTTGGGAGCGAGAGCAGGAGCTGTTACAGCTGTATCCCGAGTTGGCTAACAGGTATGATTCTGAATTTTGCGGACAAAATTCCTAAAAAGGAGGGGGTGAATGTAAGGACCCTCACCCTGGGGCGGTTGGTGCCAGATCCCACGCTGATAGCGCCAGGGATCTTTGAAAGAAAATCCTGTTAGGATTGTGGCGAGAGTAGCGCCAGGGTTGGCGCTGATGGCGCCTGACCCACTGGAACTTGACGCCCAGAGCGTCAGAACCACGCGAGGGGCGCCAGAGGTTTTCCAGCCCGCGCGGATAGCGCCATTGGTGGCGCTGATGGCGCGGCAAGTGGCCTGGAAAACCAAGTTTCACTGGAATTCCACGCGGTTAGCTCCAGGTGTGGCGCGGATGGCGCCATAGGTCAGGGAAGGTATGGCGCGGATGGCGCCACAGGTTCTGGAAGCTGACGCTGAAGGCGTGGATGTGGCGCTGTTGGCGCCAGGGCCACCGCCATGTTGGCGCGGCTAGCGCCAGAGCTGGCGCGGATCGCGCCAGAGCTCGGGCAGGCCCAATATTAAAGGACAGTCACGTTTTCTGAAGAAGAAAACTTCTTCTTATGCCCCAGCCTCCATTAATGCCTGTCCCAAGCTTCCTAGGACCTTATATGTTGGCCTAAACACCTCCCTAAGACCTAGAAACGTGAGAAAACCAATTAGAAAGCTATAATCCTTCATCCTTTCCTTTTTATGAGCAAAATCCATTCCCTAAGAAAACCCTTGGAAACTTGAGTTTGGCGAGGAATCAAGGGCTCAGCAGGGACAACAGAGCTTGAGAAAGCAGTCCTGCAGCTGTTCTGGTCGCCACTGAGGTAAGAAACTCGAGTTTCTTCGGTTGATTTTGAGAGTTGGGATTTTCTGGATTTTGTGGTCTATATTGATCTGGGGCTAGAATTAGCCCAGAGTTCTGTAGAGAAACTTGTTTAGAACTGTCTAGTGATGAAGGATTAGCTTTCAGTTTTTGAATTGGTGAACTTTGAATCTTGGCTCTGTGGAGGCATGTGTGACTGTTGTAGGGTCACTTGTTGATTATTTTCTGACATGCTAGATTCTTGATTATGTTTATGTTGAGCCTGAGAGGCTAATTGAACGGTGCCTTAATTGAGGTTTAGACCGTTCCTATGATAATTGAATTATGAGGCTGAATTGAGCTTGTGCTTAGGCAAGTGTTGTGCATTGAGTCTGAGATGACTCAGATGCTTGGTATTTAGCCTTGAGAGACCTTGTATGGTCTGTGAGAAGCCTAGTGTGGGTTGAGATTGATTGAACCCTAGGATAGGGGAATTCTGTACATGATATGTGTTGTGTTTGAATGTCTATGAATTGGTTTTGATATTAGAATGTCCCTTGAATAGGGCGTGATATTGGAACTGTTGGTGGCGGGAGCCACAGACCAGGGAAGGAACTGCAGGGTGATACCTTGCCAGGTAAGTTCTGAGTCCCTGGGAAAGGATTCCTATTTGGTTGCACACTACACTCCGAGGGAATGATGGTCATATTCATAATGCATGCATTGGGTGTTGCATATATTACTCTGTGTGCATTTGTGCCTGGTTGTGCCATGTATTGAAGGCATTAAGGGTTCTCTGCCCAGGGCATTGAGTGAATCTCTACCATGTTGAGGGCATTGAGTGAATCTCTGTCATGTTGAGGGCATTGAGTGAATCTCTGCCATGTTGAGGGCATTGAGTGAATCTCTGCCATGTACTGAAGGCATTAAGTGAATCTCTGCCATGGATTGAGGGCATTGAGTGAATCTCTGTCATGTGAAACGACATTGAGGGTTCTCTGCCATGGATGTGAAATGGATTTGATGTGTATGCGTGTCTGATGTTTGTATTGTGAATTGTGGGCTAGGGTGGGGATGATTTCCCAAGGACCCTGAGCTTACTGAGATATGTATCTCATCCCGTGTGGGGATTTGTGATTTCAGGTGACTCTTCGGATAGAAGAGAGCAGTCTCAGGGCAGGAGGCCCGAATAGAGACATTTCTGCTTGGCTGAGAGCAGCAGAAGGAGCTTGAAGGCTCAGTTGTGTTTTGTTTATGTTTTGTACCCTGGATAAGGGTTGTATAGTTCTGTAAACCCTCGGTGAGGGCAGTTATTCTTTTGTATCGCCAAGGTGTGGTGAAAACTCTGATGTATATGGATGTACAGAACTATTAATGATATGATATGAGATGAATTTCCTCCTGAGCATATTGTAGATGTTTACTTATCTGTCTATGTTTATTTATGAGAAACTGGATCAGCAGGGGCGTATGCTATGTTCCTTATCTATATGTTGCTTGATTTATTTGATTCCATACATAATGAATCAAGAAAAATGATTCTATGCTTCCGCTGAGTAAGATTTAATGTTAATGAGACGTTAATCTGATATTGTTAATGAAAACGCACCGGAGGCCTACGGGGGTGTTACAGCCGGGTTAATGGCGACCCGCCAACCCGCCAACCAAGTCCAGGTCAACAAAGTACTTTTTTTTTCTCCTGGCTTCTTGGACGATGTCGTTTTGGCTAGATCTTCACTCTTCACTTTCATTTTTCTCCACTCACAAACCACAGCAGCCAGCAGCCCGCACCTTGAGCTTCCTCTTCGCGACCTCTTTCTCTACAAAACAGCAGCGCCGTCGCAACCTCCATCTCCGACCTGCATCCTCGAGACCTCTATCTCCAAGCTGCATCATCGTGAGTCGCGACCATCGACGCACCATCAACCTCCATCGACCTCCATCGGCGCACCATCGACCTCCATCTTCCGATTCGATTCTGGCAAACCTCTTGAGGCTTGA
>PYAF01004922.1:773182-796341 GCA_007407185.1 Glycine tomentella | reverse complement strand
GTATTTTGTTTCCTTCCTCTGAGAAAGGGAAAGTAAGGAATATGCTCATCTTCTTCTTATCACCTTCTATTCGTTCTGCTGCTTATTACCTTCATCTTGTAATATTGAAGACAACTAAATCACATTATCACTAAAAGTCTTAAATGTGTTTGTATATGCTTGTAATATTGAAACGCATTATCACTGAAATTGAAAGTCTGAAACGCATATTGTTGAATTGGTTTTGTTTCACCTTTTTCACATATATAAATACCTGATTTGATTTTTTGATCTGAAACTGGTCATAATTTGATATTGTCGAATGATCTGAAACTGCTCTTAATTTCATATTGTCGAACTGTCTAAAACTTGTCTTAATTTCATATTGTTGAATTGGTCTGAAACACACGCTTGGAATTTTATTTTTTGTTTCAAGGAAGGAATATGATTATGTTTCTCTATATGTTAACAAAATTTAATCACTAAATTTTTTAAGTGAAATGATTATGTTTCAGGGCTAGTGATCTTAATTTCACTGAAACGCATCCTCATTATGTCTCTTTTTCTAATGAATCCTTCTTTCTTTGTGGAATCTTATCACACAACTCTGTGCCTGTGGTGAAGTGAAATGTTAAGTTGTTAACATATTGCCTTACTTGAAAATCTGTTGTGGTATCAAGCCTAGTATAATGTTAATTAAATTTGTTAATTCTACTATATTTTATCAAGCCTAATATAATGTGGTATCCATTAAAAAAAACTTAGTCAAATCTGGTAAATTTCAAACTTTATCAACTCTATTATAGTTTAGCATCCGTTAAAGAGATGAAGGATAATACTTTGTTATGTTGAACTTGACTTTGATTAAAAATACTTTGTTTAAGTTTACATGAATAGAATCATTAGAATGAGAGGACTAGCTATTTCCCAGGCTAAAAGAATTTGTATCACGTCTCTATAATTCAGTATTTAGGGCTTTTAGTTGTGGTTAGATGAACTAAACTTTTGGTCATTACTACTGTTGGGGCATAAATTTTTATCTCTTGTCATCATCCATCATTCCATGTGAATTTTATCTCTTTGAGGCTAACAATTTTATTTTATCTCTTTGCATTGATTCTAATTTTATCTCTGAATTTGTTAAATGTCTAATTATATGAAACTATGAATCATAGATGACATCTGGTGGTGAAACACCAACATCCCAAGAACAAGAAGCATCTACTCAAAATTCAAGGCCTAATATTAGAGCCAAGACTGACATAGCTTGGGCACATTGTAAGCTCATTCAAGATGGTGACAAGAATGTTTTGATGTGTATTTACTGTGATAAAATTGTTAGGGGAGGTGGAATTAATAGATTAAAGAGTCACTTAGCTGGTGAAAAGGGTCAAGTTTCTATGTGAACTAAGGTTCCTGCCGATGTTCGTTATCAAATGAAACAGAATATTGAAGACAATAAGAGTAAGAATAAGAAGAGAAGAATTGATGATGAACATGATTTTTATTCACCAAGTGAAGAAGGTGGTGAAATGCCAATAGAGATGGGACAACAAAGTGAGCAAATACCAAGGACATCTGAAAAAATGATGACAGTTGGTCATATTGGGAACTATTTTCAACCTAGAACCACTCCTGGATCTCAACCTACCTTGAAAAGTGTGATGCAAAGTAAACAAGTGATACGAAGGTGTGACCTTGCTATTGCTAAATGGTTCATTGACGCATCTATTCCATTTAATGTAGCTAATTCAACATATTTTCAGCCGATGATTGATGCTCTCTGTAGCATGAGTCCAGGATACAAGGCTCCAAGTATGCACAGTCTTCGTGGTGATTTATTAAATAGTTGGGTTGATGATGTGCATAAACTTGTGGATGAGTATCGTTTTATTTGGAAAAAAAACTGGTTGTACTCTTATGGCAGATGGGTGGACTGATAGGAAAAGGAGAACTCTTATCAATTTTTTGGTTTATTGTCCTAAAGGAACTATTTTTCTAAAATCTGTTGATGTCTCTTATGCTTCTAAATCTGTTGATTTATTGTTTAAGCTTTTCAAGGATGTCGTCTTGCGTATTGGTCCTGGAAATGTAGTTCACATAGTTACTGACAATGCTGCCAATTATGTTGCTGCTGGTAGGTTATTGGAAAAAGAGTTTCCTAAATTGTTTTGGTCACCTTGTGCAGCACATTGCATCAATTTGATGTTGCAAGACATGGAAAAATTGGAGGAAGTTTGTGAGGCTGTGTCACATGCCTCACAAATTACTAAATATATTTATAATCATTGTTTTGCTTTGTTTTTTATGAGAAAGCATACAGGTGGAAGGGAAATACTTCATCCTTCTCCTACTCGTTTTGCCACTAATTTCATTGCTTTGCAGAGTATTTTGGCTCAAAAAGATGCATTAAGAGTCATGGTAACTTCTAAAGAATGGACAAGCTCAGCTTATGCCAAAGAAGCCAAGGCAAAACAATTTGTGGAACAAGTCTTAGACTCTGGGTTTTGGAGTAAATGTGCTGATGTAGTGAAACTGACTGAACCACTTGTACGTGTGTTTTGTATGGTTGATAGTGAAGACAAACCAGCTATGGGTTTTATTTACCGAGCCATGTATAAAGCTAGAGAAGAGATGGTAAAGAGGTTTCGAAGAAATAAAACAAAAGTGGAGCCTTGGGATTCACAACTTCACAAAAATATCCATGCTGCGGGTTATTGGTTAAATCCTGCTTATCGGTTTAATGAGGAAGAATTTGAGCAACACATGACTACAACAACTGGTTTGTTGGATGTCATTGAAAGGTATGCTCATGGAGATAGCCAATTGCAAACAAAGCTAACTAGTGAGAAGTGAATTTACAGTAATGCTGAGCTGGATTTTGGAAGACAATCTGCTTTGGATGAACGAAATACAGTCATGCCAAGTAACTTTCAAAACTTGTAAATTGTAATCCTTTTAAATATTTATTTGTTAGTTAAGCTGTCTATATTTGTTATTAATGTATTTATGACATGTAATATTTTAGATCAATGGTGGGCATCTTATGGATGTGGAGTACCACATTTGCAAAAGATGGCTATTCGTATTTTAAGCCAAACTTGTAGTGCTTCAGGCTGTGAGCGGAATTGGAGTGTATTTGAACACATTCATTCAAAGAAAAGAAATAGGTTGGAGCATCAGAAACTTAATGATTTAGTTTATGTTCGTTACAACTTGAGGTTGCAAAATAGGTATTACTATATTTTTATTCTTTTTCATTGTTTATTTTTCTATATTGTATATGGTTACATTTTTGTACATGTGCTTAGGAAAAAGAGAAAACAAAGTTATAATCCTATCAATTTGGAAACACTTGATGACCATGTTGATTGGGTAATGGAGGATTCACCACCATTTTTAACCGTAGAGGAGGTAGATGTATTACGCAAAGACCTTGCAAATATGACCATTCAACCACTTTCAAATGATATTGGTATATTTTAATCATATTTTTATTTCAAATTTGTTTCATAGTTGTTATCTCTAAATGCTAATTAGTAATTAGTACTTTCTCTCTAATTTTTTTGACATAGGTCCTTTAAATTTGGATGATGATGTTGATGAAGTACAAGAGAATCCCATGGAAAACATGAATTTAAATGAAAGCAATGTTGATCATGAAGTTACAATGAGAGATTCTTCTGAATTTGTTAATGAAGAAAAAATTCCTCAAAATGACAATGACTTAGTTTATGCCCCTTGGCCGTAGAAAATAGTTGAAGTGTTGAATTTGTTTAAAAACATATGTTGAACCTAAACTTATTTTATTTAGCTTATGTTTGTGATACTTGGTACTTGTTTGTGTGAACTTGGATAATGATGTTTTTTTTAACATTTTGGTATCTAATTATCTATGACTCTGTGTTATGAAATGATATTAATTTGTGACTTTTTTATAAATATTTTAAGACATTGTCATGCGGGTCAACCGGTTCAACCACTAACCAGGTCATACGGGTCAATCAGTGATCCACCGGTTCGACCACTGACCAAGTCATGCGGGTCAATTAATGACCCACTAATTCGACCACTGACCCAGTGACCCAGTATCCTGACCGGGTCAATCACCGGTTCGATTTTTAAAACACTGGTTAGGAGAAATGAATGTATGAGTAAAATATCACATTAATTGGAAGACACTACTATCACATTAATCTCTGAATCTAAAAATGTCAAACAGGTTCTTTAAATATCAAATAAATCTCCAATTTTTACTTGTTGGCATTTTGATCCTTAAATATACGTTAACAATATCATTTAAATCATTTTAAAAAATTAAAGACCATTGTGATTGTCAATTTGCACTTTCGAATACTTCTTTCTAGTTTTTATCTATTCAAAGTCTAACAGAACATGACCCTCTAATTTCAAGGACTAAAACAATTGTTTACTCAATGTATTATTAAAATTAGTTTAGAGGATAGTGTAATTTATTCTTTAACAAAAGTGGGAAAGAAAAACAAAGCATTAATAGGAGACTATCTATTCTCACATCTAGAGAAAACTGCATTACCTTCAAAAAAACAAAAACTGCATTATTATCTCAACTCTACCACACAATTTGAGAAAGAAAATAACCTCATCCACATACACTAACAATGGGATTAGAGACAGGGAAGCTCCACTTTAACCCTCAATCCTGTCCTCTCTAATATAGAAAATCACCTTGTGATGAAACACCAGAAAAATATAGCTAACACATTTATGCTTTAAATGCAAGTAACCACATTTCAACAATACAAACATGATAATAAAGGACTGCCAATGTAAGTCTGCAATTCATCACATTGCCTTGCCCTCATCCTCCTTGGGGTCGTGAAGAGTTCCAAACATCCAATCCATCCATATCGTGTAGTGGCCGTAGTTGTGCCGATATGTAGTGTGGTGAATGGTGTGGTAACCAGCACCCATAACAGGCCACAATTTTCCATGAATGCAATCATGAATATTAGCAGTCCAAACGCCCTCAATGAATATGAGGACTAAATGTGTAGTAAAATGGATTGGCACAAAAAACAAACAAAGGCTATGAGGTAATGCCTGAAGTATCCCATCAAGAGGGTGAAATGCCAAACCTGAGATACATAGGGAAAAAGTCAGTACACCCTTCATCTGGTGGGAATGTTATGGACAAAAGTGGTAATGCCTAAGAACACAAAAGTCAGTACACCCTTCATCAAAGTGATGATGAAACTAAAAAATGGTAGAGCAAATCAAGATGATGGCACTTTTCAAAACCATAGTTTGCCAGAAGAACACAAAATGAAACTAACAGACTAACATACATAAAGAGAATAATGGTTGCTTCCAGCAAACAAAACGAGACATTCATTTGTAAGGGGACAAAAATTAACCCACATAAAGTATATTAATTAAAATGAAAGGAAAATAGTGTACAAACTGCTTAAGTTTACTTTTGTCAGCTTGCATTTAAAATATATATATATATATATAAAATAATATATATATATATATATATATATATATGGGGGGACTAGTAACAGACAAGGTCAAGCTTCCAGAAAAGATAGTACTACTAGAAAACACACGGTTTATGATGGCTAAAAACTGAAAAGTGGCATAGCATGTACAGAAAGTAACATTATGAATCCAAGGAATTATGATTATGGCCAAAGGATATATTACCTTGAACCCTCACCCCAATTTTGGGAAGTATATCCATTGGTTGACAAAACAAAGAAGTCACATGAAATGTGATGTCAATACGGACGTTATTGATTGAGGTACAAAACTACTTGATTGATTCCTACAAAAGTATATATTTTTGTCTCTGTACACATATTCAGCTCTTATCTATATGATTAGTTTTTGTCCATAGCTTTATATCCCCAACAAAAATCCTCACTGATTCTCTCTGTGTTTCTGATCAGTCTCCTTCCTTTCAGAATGTCTGTATTTCTATTTCCCTTTTATCCTTACTAATATTCCCTTTCCTCATAGGTATGGTATTCCTTTTATGAGGTTTTATGAGTTTCTTAGAGAAGATGGAGCAGATATTGGTGATATGCATATGAAAATGTGTTTTCTTAGATGTATAATTTCAACCTACAGCTGTATTGACCAGAATAAATAGAAAAGAGCAGAGAATCGTCTAACTTCTTTGTAATAGAAAAAGGAGAAGATGCTATACTAAAGAATCTTAATGAATATATACATACAGATTTTCAAATGCATTTTGGATTGTGAGTATTGATTTATTTCTGCATATTTCAGCTAAGTAAGCCATTAGGTAAAACAAAATCACAAATCTAGCTACAATTTTGGAAGGCTTCCAAGCCTTCCCCCTCGGCTTCTCAGTCAGGTTCACTGCCTTCCCAAATCACCAACTCCTCTGGAAAACATATCAATGTTTCTCATCACATAAGGTTCAGAAGGACAGCTTTTATTTCAGAGCTAGAATGATTTTGAGCTCATGTAGAAGTTACCAATGCATCATATCATCAAACTTAAATTCCAAATGATAAAGGAGTATTATCAGTGATAAACTTGGAAGTTCGCTGAGAAAACAATCCGTCAAAATCACATGATGTGGAATTCTTACCAAGCTCTAATCCTTAAAATCAGTAACATCTACTGCAGCATATGCATAAATTATGAAATAACTCAACCATAGACAAACATTTTTTTAAGACACTATGAAGTATTTTCATATCAGGCATTATAAAAGGTTAAAAAAATTATTACATGGATAAACAGAGTTTTTAGCTTGACATAACTATGACAGTAGCATTGAAATGTTGAATATTTAATGTACTTACCAGCAAAAGGGGAGAGAGTGTTCTGTTTATTGTAGATGTGATGGGTAGCATGAAGATATTTGTAAAGCAGTTTTATGTCATGCAGTTCTCTGTGCATCCAATAAATACCAAACTCTACAATAATTAGATAAATTGCTAAATACACAAGGTATGCAAGCCAACCAACACTATCTAATCTAGGATAGCACTTTGTCCAGCCAGTTTCTACCAGGTACTCCGAAACAGTTGGTAGCAAAGTGTACCAAGGCATGGCTTTCATAGCAACAGATATTTGCAAGAGCATGGCTCTTCGAGAGGGAATAGCATCTGCAATGGTAGATTTAAATATATCAAGAAATCAAAATTACAAAAGGTCCTATAAGCACCTTACACAAAGAAATAAAGAACTAAAAAGACAATGACACACAAAAATTAAATACAGGTATACTTGAAAAAGGCCATTAGTTTGGTCAATAAAAGTCATACAATACAATTTTTCTACTCAGTTGAGTTATGCCTACAATAACTCAAACTTTCTAGAGCCAGTCAAAAGATAGATGTACAAAACTAGTCGGGCTTCAGGAACTGCAGTCTGCAGCAATAAAAAATATTTCATGCTACTGCCTGACATAAAGCAAGAGGTAAAATATAACTATTATCCCAGTGGGCAAGTTACAGTTAAAGTTAATAAGTTCTATCATGTTTCAGCAAGCCATCAAACTACGATGAAGCAGAGAACAACTTCAAATTGTCCTTCATGGCCAACAGACAATTACCATTATTTAGGAATAAAAGTTAAACAAAAATGCATAACAGCTATCCAAATGAGGCTCTAGTCAATTTATATATTGTGTATGAAACAATGAATATCAATCTTTTGATTGACTAAACAATAGAGTATACTATAAAACAATCCACCAGAAGTATTGTCCCTCTTGTAAAACTTCCAGTTGCACACTTATATAAACCAAGGTTTCAAATTGTTGTCTGGTTACAGTTTCATTGGAAACCTTAATATCGTGAAAAATTGTGGACAAACGTGGCTGATGTAAACTGCAATTGCAGTCACAAAGACCTTAATGTTGAGGCTGCAATTGGAAATATCATAGCAGTGTTCAATAAAAGCCCTCTCTAGAAATGCATAAAGATAAGTGGTCATTTCTGTTAGAGAATATTTAGTATCTAGGCCCAATAAGGGCCCATATTGCTTGTAAATATATATATATATGTACTGTTTTATGCTTAATAGAAGTGAGAAGATATTTTTCTTCTTCTTCAACTTGGTACCAGAGCTCTCTGGTTGCGTCCACCGCCGTCCGCCGCCGCCCGCCGCCGGAGGAAATTTTTCCGGTGACCCTTTTCCGGCGAAACTCACCGGATCGAAACCGCCTCTTCCCAGCGAACCTGTCTGTCCAGGTGGCGTTTACTTCCAGCAACCCACGTGCCGTCACGCGCAGCTTCTTCCTTGGCTGTCTCTTCCACGCGCCGGCGCGTGACCCCCTTTTCCGGCCACCTTCCGCGGCCAATCTTGAGCGCCAGCTCCGCCTCTTCCTCCTGGTTTCGTTTCTGCCCTTGCTTTTGAGTGGGTCCATCTTCTGCCGTCTCCTTCTTTCCTCGTTTTTATCGTGATGGCGGAATCATCCTCTAGTGCAACAAAGGGTATCTCAGTTTCTAACATAGCATAGGGTGTCATATCTACTGCTGTTCCGTCCATTACCGCTGCAAAACTCATTGGCTCTACTAATTACAAGAATTAGTCCACTTCTGTTAAAATCTGGTTTGGTGGTCAAGGATATTCGGAGCATCTTACGACTAAAGCTGCCGACGATCCCCAGGAAAGGAAGTCAGACTGGAATAAAATTGATAATCAGCTTTTGATCATTCTTTGGCATTCCATTGATGTGACCATCCTTGATATCTTTTACTCTTTTGAGACTTGTTATGAAGTATGGGAGGAAGCAAAAAGTCTCTACACAAATGACATTCAGCAACTCTATGCTATTGTTTCTCGAATGATGGAATTGCGAAAATCCCCTGATCAGAAAATGGAGGCATATGTTGGTAGGAGTAGCTCCTTGATGAAGGATTTTATGGCTATGTTACCTTATGCTGCAAATGCCAATGAATATAGGAAGCAAGTAGAACGCCTCTTTATGGTTGTCACCCTGTTTGGTCTTCCTAAGGAATTGGAAGGTGTAAGAGATAATATTCTGACCAGTGGTGATCCTACTCTGTCTCAAACCTTCCAGCGCTTGTTGAATCTGAAAGATGAGACCGTCTCTACATCTACTTTCGGTTCAATGATTGATTCCACAGCTCTCATCTCACATAATAATGAATCCCGTGGAAATGCTAGACGAGGTAGAGGACGTGGTCGTGGCCAAGGTGGACGTGGTTTGAGGGCTTATTGTAACTATTGTCAAACGCGTGGCCATGTTGAAGAGCGGTGTTACACAAAGTATCCACATTTAAGACCATCTCCGGCTGCTCATATTGATGATGTTGTCTCATCTTCCTCCTCTGGATCTGTCTCTCTATCTCAGGCAGAATATGAAGCTTTTCAAACTCTTCTGAAAAAGGCTTTTCTCCAGACTACCACTCTAGATACTGAGAATCATGTTGCCTGCCTATCTCGATCATCGCTTGGCCCCTGGATTCTTGACTTAGGTGCTACCGATCATCTATGTGGTAATAAGGATCTTTTCACTTCACTTACCTACTCTGACAATTTACCTTCCTTTACCCTTGCTGATGGCACTAAAGCTCCTGTTCGTGGTGTTGGGCAAGCTCGACCAACTCTCTCCTTAACCCTGACCTCTGTTTATTATATCCCTGACATACCTTTCAATTTGATATCTGTTAGCAAATTGATCCGTTCCTTATCTTGCACCATTACCTTCTCTAACCAATCTGTTTTTGTGCAGGATCCGGGTACGGGGAGAATGATTGGAGTGGGTCGTGAGTCTCGCGGCCTGTATTATTTGATGGTGTCTCATCACTCTCCAGTAGCATGTTCCATTGTCGAGTCACCGGAACTTATTCACAGTCGTTTAGGCCACCCAAGTCTCTCCAAACTTCAATTGATGGCTCCTTTTTTGGTCAAATATTAAGACCCTAGAGTGTCAATCTTGTCAGCAAGGAAAACACACTCGTTCATCTTTTGCTAATAGAGTCAACAAACGAGCATCTGCTCCCTTCTCTATTGTACATTCTGATATTTGGGGTCCTAGCCGAACTGTATCTATTTTGGGGTTTCAATATTTTGTTACATTTATTGATGATTTCTCTCGATGTACTTGGGTATATTTAATGAAAAATCGTTCTGAATTGTTCTCTATTTATCAAAGATTTTGTGCTGAAATACAAACACAGTTTGGTACTTCTATACGTATCCTACGCAGTGATAATGCTAAGGAGTATGTTTCCACCTATTTCTCTGATTTTTTAATCCAACAGGGAACCCTACACCAAACTACTTGTCCTCACACTCCACAACAAAATGGGGTGGCCGAACGCAAAAATAGACATCTTGTTGAAACTGCCCGCACACTTCTTATCCATTCGCATGTTCCCCTTCGTTTTTGGGCTGATGCAATTATCACCTCTTGCTTTCTCATCAATCGTATGCTTCATCTGTTCTTAACAATGACATTCCACACAATATCCTTTTTCCTGATTCCTCCCTTTACCCTCTCTCTCCTCATGTCTTTGGTTGTACCTGTTTTGTTCATGATCTCACTCCAGGCAAAGATAAGTTAACGTCTAAAGCTTTTAAAGTGTCTTTTCTTGGGTTACTCTCGTTTTCAGAAGGGTTACCGTTGTTATTCTCCTGATCTCAAGCGTTACCTTGTGTCCGCTGATGTTACCTTTATGGATCAACAACCCTTTTTTAGTTCCGCCACACCTTTATCTCAGGTTGACCATGCTCTACCCATTCCTATCCTTACTTTGTCTCCTCAAGATGTCACCGAATCTCGGTCTGAGAACCGCCCTTTCCTTACTTATCAACGTCGTCCTCGCTTACCGTCCGGTGTCAACCCTACCACAGCTATTTCTCCCACTGACTCATCGACTTCTCCAGTTATCTCCTCTCCTCCGGTTCCTACACAAGAGACCACTCCCATTGCTCTCCGCAAAGATATCCGCTCCACCCATAATCCTCATCCTCTTTATGCCTTTTTGAGTTATGATCGTATTTCTTTCTTCTTTCTCTATTCCTAAAACCACAGGTGAAGCTCTCTCCCATCCAGGTTGGCGTCAAGCTATGATTGATGAGATGACTGTCCTTCATTCTAATAGCACATGGGACATTGTTTCTGCTCCTCCTGGGAAATCTGTTGTTGGCTGTCAGTGGGTTTTCACAGTTAAAGTTGGTCCTGATGGCACCATTGATCGTCTCAAAGCCCGACTAGTGGCCAAGGGCTACACTCAGATTTTTGGTCTTGACTATGGCGATACCTTTTCTCCAGTTGCTAAGATGGCTTCCGTTCGCTTATTTCTTGCTCTTGCTGCCATTCGCCACTGGCCACTTCTTCAACTTGATATTAAAAATGCTTTCCTCCATGGAGATTTGCAAGAGGAGGTCTATATGGAGCAACCTCCCGGTGTCGTTGCTCAAGGGGAGGCTGGGAAGGTGTGCAAACTCCGCAAATCTTTATATGGGTTGAAGCAGTCTCCTCGGGCTTAGTTTAGTCACTTCAGTTCTGCAATTCAAGCCTTTGGGCTGATCCGTAGTGAAGCTGATCATTCTGTCTTCTACAGACATAGTGATACTGGTCAATGTATCTATCTTCTGGTCTATGTAGATGATATTGTTATTACAGGCAGTGATCATGTTGGGATTGACCAACTGAAACGTTTTCTGTTCAGCCAGTTCCAAACTAAAGACCTTGGCAAACTTTAATATTTTCTAGGGATTGAGGTGGCACAATCTCGACAAGGCATTTCCATTTGCCAAAGGAAGTATGCTTTGGATATTCTAGAAGAGACTGGCATGTTGGGTTGTAAGCTAGTGGATAGTCCTATGGATCCTAATCTTAAATTGTTACCTGGACAGGGGGAGCTCTTATCTGATCCTAGTAGGTATCGGAGACTTGTTGGGAAACTAAACTACCTCACTGTGACAAGACCAGATATTTCTTTTGCAGTTAGTGTTGTCAGCCAATTCCTGGATTCTCCTTGCAGCTCACACTGGGATGCTGCTATGAGGATTGTCAGATATATCAAGGGAGCACCAGGAAAAGGCTTATTATACAAAGATAGAGGGTATTCTGAAGTGTGTGGGTATTCAGATGCTGATTGGGCAGGCTCTCCTTCAGATAGACGCTCCACTTCAGGGTACTGTATTCTCTTTGGAGAAAATCTGATATCTTGGAAAAGCAAGAAGCAAACCGTGGTGGCCAGGTCCAGTGCAGAGGCAGAATATCGTGTCATGGGAATTGCAACATAACTCATCTGGTTGCAACAGTTGATTGAGGAGCTGCATATTTGTGAGCAGCGGCCTATGAAACTCATTTGTGATAATCAGGCTGCACTACATATATCTTCAAACCCAGTCTTTCATGAGAGGACCAAGCATATTGAAATTGATTGTCATTTTATTAGAGAAAAGATTCAAGCTGGGCAGATTGAGACATCCTTTGTAAACTCTAATGATCAACTAGCAGACATTCTCACAAAGGCCCTTAGAGGACCTCGGGTTGTAACAAGCTTGGTGTTCATGATATATATGCACCAGCTTGAGGGGGAGTGTTAGAATATATTTAGTATCTAGGCCCAATAAGGGCCCATATTGCTTGTAAATATATATATGTACTGTTTTATGCTTAATAGAAGTGAGAAGATATTTTTCTTCTTCTTCAACTATTTCAAAAGGGAAAGTAACAGCCCAAATTTTAAAAAATTCAAGTCCCGCATACAGTCAACTCCATAATCTAACTTAACAGAATGTCAGCAGTATTGTAAGTATTATTTGAAGGAACAAGCTTCATATTTGGTTCAGTGATTTTTACAGAACAAGGCCAAAAGTCCCTGATTGTTGCATAATGTGAAACAGGAAAACTAGCTTTTAAGGAAAAACCTCTTCACATCCTTTTCTCAGACATTAAACAAACACAAACAACAACAAAAGCCTTCTCTCACTAAGTGAGATTATTAAATGATCAGATGTTACACTTACACAAATACAACAACAAAGTCTTATCCAACTAGGTGATGTCAGCTACATGGATCACACAACACCATTCAACACGGTTAAAAACCAAAGTTTCTGACACAAATACAAATGGGAAAAACCCAGTTAAAGTATCTAGCTTAACAAGAGAACCAACAATACTTAGATTGCAAAATACATCAATTAGATGAGAAGCAATCACTCAGCTTACCAAACAGCTCATAATTTATAAAATATAAGAAAAATAAAGAGTCAGAAAACAGATCTAAGAAAAGAAAAGCAGAAATCACACCCATCAGCAATAACGTTACAGTTAGAGAAGCATAATCCATCCAAGCAAACACCTTAACATTATTAAAAATACATTAGAAAAAAAAAAAAAAAAAAGTCAACCACTGAAAATCACACAATGGAAGACCCCAGATCGAATTGAACTCCAATCCACCACCCCATAATCTTAAACCCCAAAACAAGAAACAGTGATACAGGAACAAAATCCAAAACACCAAAAACCCCAAAAAAATATCTTTTTTTAAAAATAAAAAAAAGGTTAAAACCAAAGCAAGAAGGAACCAGATTAACAAACTAATCAAAACCCATTTCACATCAGAGCCAAAACATGTCATCTTTAACAAAAACAGACAGAGAAACATATCAAAAAAAAAAAATTCAGCTCCCCCACAGATATCCTTGGCAATAGAAAAACACACACGCACATAAAAAAAAAAAAAAAAAGGATAGAAAAAGAAAGAGTAAAACCTTTGGGAACATAAACGTTGCGCTTCCAATAATAAATGTAGAAGCACCACAGGAGGCCGGAGAGGAGGTAGAGGAGGACGCCGCCGAGGTAATTGCGAAGCCACGTCTGGAGGAAGTGCGGGAGTGGGCCCCACACGGAGTGCGGCAAGAGGGCGCCCAACACAATGCGATTGTACAAGTCCGCGTCCTCGACGAACAGCCTCGAATATTCGCTGTTCAGTAACAACATTGTTGCTGCTGATGGGTCATCCATCGTCGTGGAGAAGAGAATGAATAAGTGAATAAAAGTGAGAATAAAACAGTCAGAGACAGAGAGGGCGCAGTTTAATTTATCTCTTCGACTAGTACTTTTTAATTTGGTTTCCTGGCCTCATGTCATATCTCTTCTTTACTTTCGATCTCCTTTTATATAAATTACAAACGTAAATTTGGGTTTTTTTTTAATATTTTTATTAGCCAATTAATAACATTATAATGTTATTGTGTATTAATTTGCAAAAAAGACATAATACACTTTATTATCTGTTGTAGTAGTTTGAGGCTAGGGTTACTAACAAAAATGTTATTGCCTTTATCTATTAATAAGTATTTTGTGTTTTCACACATGTTTAAAAAAATGATAAAATGTTAATTTAATTATACTTATTCAAATATAAAAATATATAAACATTATTTTGATAGTAATTTAATTTTAAATATTTCATTATAATTTATATTGATTAGTAATATTTCATTATAAATTAATTAGCAGCCAAATAAGAATACAAAAGGGAATAACTCATGACAATACCTAGGGTGTTCACGGATACGGGTCATCCGTGAACCAGAACTAATCCAAACTGATCTGAACTGTTTGGGTTGAACTATTTATGTATTTGGGTCAAAATCGAACCGAATCGATCAAAATCGATCATGTATGGGTTGGGACACGGGTTTAGATTTATAGATTCGTTGACAAGTTGACCCAATCCGTGAACTCGTAATAATAATATAAATTTTACTATATATATATATACATATATATTAAAAATTAAAAATTAAAAATTCTTTCTCCCCATAATTTAACATATTGCACAATTAATTTATTTCTTTTGCAAAAAAATTAATAGAAACAATATTATGATGACATAGTGATACAAAGGATGACATCAAATATGCACTTAAAGTTTAACAAATATTGGAAAAGCACTGGAATTAACTACCTTTTGCTTGTTGCTATTTTCCTTGATCCTCATTATAAATGTGAATATATTCAATTTTATTTTAATCGTATATATGGTGTTGAGAAGAGTAGAGACATGATGAAAAAATTGAAAGACCTCAGTCAGAAACTAATTTAGCAATATGTACTAGAACATCTCATTTCTCATTCTAGTAGCAATTCAGCTAATTCTAGTACATTAGCTTCAAACATTGTCTCACAACATAATGATGACAAAGTTGATAAGGATGATGATTGGGATGATGAATTTAGAATGAAAATCAAGAAAAAACAGGGTGAGGTACAAAAAAATAAGTTAGATAGATATTAGGAGGATGATGTTAAAGATGACCACTTTGAGTTTGACATTTTGAATTGGTGGAAATTGAAGGCATCTAAATATTATATTTTTTCCTGTATGGCTAGAGATATATTGGTCATTCTTGTATCTACTGTATCATCTAAGTCTGCATTTAGTACATGGGGTAGAATTCTGGATTCATTTCATAGTTCCTTAAGTCCTAATACTGTTGAAGCTCTCATTTGTGCCCAAAATTGGCTTAGATCTACTAAGCAAAATGTTAATGACTTGCAAGTTGAAATAAATAAAGCGGAAAAGATTGAATCAAGTGTGTAATCCCTTATTTCATTTTTTTTATATTTGTATAAAATATCAATTAATTTGTGCTAACGGGGTTGTGTTTAAATTTTTAGAGTTGTTTAATTTGGCTTTAAATACTAACTATTGGGTCTCTAAGTGTTGAAACTGCAAGTGCTGGAACTTCTTGATATATTACTTTCAGGTATATTGTTATTTGTTTCACCTTTTTTTTCATATTTTGTTTACCGCGTTTATAATATTAATGAATCATATTTTGTTCATTTGTTTATTTCAGCAACCCTGGTTACAACAAATTTGGTTATAACAAAGCTTAGTTTGTAAGAAATAGTTGTGATTCAGACTATTATAGTAAATCTTATTCAAGAATCTTTTGTTTTAATTTATATTATAAGTCTATTTTAGAATATTATGTTGATGGTATTAAATGAATCAATTTTACTACTTTCATACATTTGATAATATTGTGTTAATTGTTTTGGATATTTGAAAGAATCATGATATAAAATAGTAGTTCTAAGAAAAAA
Organism: Glycine tomentella; assembly: GCA_007407185.1. NCBI lineage: Eukaryota > Viridiplantae > Streptophyta > Magnoliopsida > Fabales > Fabaceae > Glycine > Glycine tomentella. The sequence continues at coordinate 780,284 of PYAF01004922.1, read as the reverse complement.
ATTTAAATGGGCAACCCGTTGAACCGAACCAAACTGAACCGATCATGAACGGGTTGGGTTGGATTGGGTTTCAAATTTTTTTTCCTGAAAATCGAACCGAACAGATTCGATCAAACTTAATTGGGTTGGATCTTAAATTTAGCCAAAACCGATCCGAACTGACCCATAAACACCCCTATCAATACCCAATGGTAGCTCGATGAAGTTGACGTTGCTAAATAGGCATGGCAACGGGGCGGGGCGGGGGCGGGTATTGCATTCCCCGTCCCCGTCCCCGCCCCCGCCCCCAAACCCACTCCCCGCCCTCGCCCCCGTTCCCCGTCGGGTTTTAAAACCCATCCACATCCCCGCCCCCACGAGGGGTCGGGTTTTCCCCGCCCGCCCCGTCCCGTCCCCGCTATTTGATTAAAATTTAAAAAATAAAAAAATAATATAACTTTTTTTATTGAAAAATCGGATAAAAAAGTTAATTATGTAACAAAAAATAATAATAACAAAACCAAATTTAAAATATGGGATCACAATTTTAAAATTACAAAACAAAATCAATCGATTCAATTAAAAAAATTAGAAAATAATTTATTTTTTTATTTTTTATTTTTTAATATTATTTATTACAAGGGGGCGGGGGCGGGGTAGGTATCAATAACCTCATACCCGCCTCCGCTTTTGACTACTAGGGAAAACTCGAACCCGAACCTAAACCCAAAAAATTCGATTTTTTTCATTAAAATTGGGACGAATTCGGGTGAATATACACGAGTTCGGATCCCACTATCATGTCTATTGCCATTGTTTACATTGTTGGGCTATAAGACTAGCCGTTGATCATTCTTTATATTTAATCAAGAGGAGTCTTTCTTATCAATTAATCCGTGTTACGTGTACGATTAGTCTATAGGTGAAAAATTACAAAAGAATGCGATGGATAAAAAATAATTTAAGATATTTGGAAGAGAAAAAACAAAATAGAAGTAATTTTAAAATGACAGGATTTATTTCTTTTAGTTTTATGGTTTAAGCAACAGGTATTTTTTATTCGATACCGGACTAATTTATTAATTTTTTATTAAAATAAGTGTTTATTTATAAAAAGTTTTATTTTTTTAACATGTTTATCTAAATTATTTCTGCTTAAAAATAATTTATTTATTTATTTTAAAAGTAAATCTTATCTGTTTCTTAAAAAAGTATTTATTTTAAAATTATTTTTTTAAAATTCAAATAAACTCACCCATAATCTTATTCGTATTGAATAATATAATATATTATTTATTATTTACGTTTACTTATCTTTTTATCTTTCTTTTCATCTTTTTTATTTATTTTTTTCAATCAAATATCTTTCTTATGTATTTTTAGGTTTAATTATCAATTTGGTCTCTAAATTATTTTAAATAGCTTAATTTAAACTCCAAATTTTTAAAAGTTTCAATTTAATTTTCAAAATTTAAAAATGAATCAATTTGATTTTTAAATTTTTAAAATATTCAATTTAGTCTTCAAGGTTTTAAAAGTGAATGAATTTGGTCTTCAAATTATTATTTTTATCAATTTTGTCCTCAAATTCTTAAAAATTTAAGTATCAAATTGATTATTTTTAAGAATTTGAAAACCAAAATTAATCCATTTTTAATAATTTGATGATCAAATTAAATCTTTTAAAAATCTTGTAGAAAGATAAACCTCGGATTTGCCATCGAATTTGTTGCTCTATCACAGAAAAGTGAGGATGATCATGATCATAGTTACTCATTGCCAGCTCCACAATAGATTAATGAAAATCTAACTCTATATTAAAGCCAAAACTTTGAGCATGACTTAAGCCAAAAGCAATACCTAGAAGTTCCGCTTGTAAAACTGAACACGAATCAAAGTATGCCGTGAAACCACATATGAACCTTCCTCCATCTCGAAAAACACCACCACAAGTATAACACCCCGAAATTAATCATCCTATAAGTAGATATGTAAATAATTTAATTAGGATTTAATTAAGATTTATTAATTATTTCTAATAATAAAAAGATGTGGATTAAATAATTACATATAATCAATGACTAATTTGTTTGTGATTATTTGTAGGGTTTGATTTAAATAATAATTTCAGTGTGTTAACTAATCGATTGTTTTCAAGTTGATTTAATTTACTTGAGTTCTAACTTTATCCAATAATTTAGCATTCGGGTAATTTTATTTGTGAATAATTTCTTGAGATAAAATTTAATTAATTAGTCTAAATTTTTTCTTACTAGATTATCAAATTTAATTACATTTTGTTATAATCATATATCATACTTTACATAATGACACTTTACACAATTTCTTCATTACTCAGAACTCTCCACCAGCAAGAACCCTTCATAGGTAGTCTTGTACCAGTTTTTGTCTGAGTTGTCCTCGAACTACACCTTAACAAGAGAAAGATTTGTTCTGATACCATTTGTAGTCAAAGAAGATTGTTGTGGTCTCGGAAAGGACTACCTACGGAGGATTCTGACCGACGAAGGATTCTGACCTACAAGAAAGTTAAGTGAAAGTGTCATTGTGTGAAGTATTGTAAAATGTGAATCGTCAAGATGGACAATCAGGGGCATTACAGTATTCACAACATGTTAAGTAGCTTTTGGATCCTTACAAAGTTGGTCCCACTTGCTTCCTCCATCTGAACCTCCACAACAACCCTTGGTACTTACCTCCTTGCACTAATCCTTTTTGTGACCAAAACAACCACACCGAAAAAAAATTGAATGAAGTCCTTCGTATTCCATATTCAACTTGTAACCTCTAATGTAAATGTGGGGCACTAAAGGTTTCTCCAGATCCAATTCAACACATATTCTAGCAAACTTTCCCGTGAATAAATAGAAGTTAGCCTGTCCACTTTAAGAAATTTCCCTAGATTCATACGTATCCTTTGAAGGAAAGTGTAATTGTATAATTCAATAGTTAGGAGTTGTATCATGATCCAAACCTAAACATTCATAAGAAAGAAAGAAAGGTCGCCATCTTTGAACAACTAGATAATTGTATGCCACCATCCAAGGACCATATAAGAAAGTATTATAATCATCTTGACTACTAAAAACCACCTGGTGCAACCCATCATGCATATCGATGATCTGAATTTTGCCATGCTTTGTCCACGATCTATGGAGTTTAGCTTTGATAAACCAAAAGTTCACCCTCTTTCCCAACACCTTGACTACTAAGGTACTTTTCCATGGGGAGACCCAACATAGGAGTTCCACATTCATTAGAGGTATTACTGGACCATCGAGATTATAGGTAGGGATAATCTCATTTTCTTTTGGAACCTCTTCCAGCACGTTCACACCAGATACTTTTTCAATGTCCATAAGAGAACCACCCCATCGAGATCATAACACTATCCTCACTTTTGTGGAAAATCTTAAAAAGCATCTTTAGTGGTATATCCCAAATTGGGATCTTAGACCACTTTTGGGTGGATCCCATAGTGTCAAGTAGGATTGAAGATCTCTCAATATCTCTCCCATTTTTTTCTTTAGTAATAGATCTCATTTTGAAATCTTAGGGAGAGAGAAAAAAATTATTCATTTTTGAACGATGTGCAGATCTTGAGGGTTTTTCTACAAGAATTCATTTTCCATGTTGGAGATCTCTTCACTTCCTTTATTGGGAGATCTAGTAAATATCAGATCTTGAACTCAAGATCTAGCACTAAAAATGCTCTAACAGAGCTAACCATAGTTCTTTGATATGACCTAATTGTTATTTTTTTATTGTTAAATTTATTATTATAAGCAGCTAAAAACTAAAAAAGTAAAACAAAGTAGCAATCTTATATTAATATTTTTTCAAAAACTACATTAATATTTTATTAAATTTTGTTTAACATATTTTAGTTGAAAAATATTATTATTTTCACTTTTATTTAGTATTATTATAAAATCATATTATTAATATTTTTTTAATATGATAATAATTTATGAATTACTTGATATATAACACTATTTTTTAATAATATTATCACTTTTTAACATATAAAAGTAAAATATATATCTTGATTGTAAAAAAATTAAATATAGTAAATTATTTACATTTATTATTAATTACCACAATAAAAATCACATATTACATACTTATTATAGAAAAAAGTACACTGTAAATTTTATACTTTAATCGTTATAAATTTAAAATAATACTAGTTATATAATGCTAAATATCCATTAAATAAAATTAATATAATTATAATATGCGATTTAATTCAATATGATTTGACTTTTATAACGAGATCCAAAAAATTGAACAAAACTGCAAAAAGTATGTGGTTTATTTTATTTTAGATTTTTGCAGTTTTTTATTTGAGCAATTTCATTTTTTTTTATCAATTTAGTGATTTACAAATATTTTGGTTTGATTTTGAATACACCTAGTATATAATGAAAGTGTGAAACCCTTAAAGTTGTTTTTTTGGATATTTAATTATAAGTGAAATGAAGAATAAAATATTTTTTATTATTTAAATACTTTTTTGTGATTTAATATAATTTTAAACCTCTTAGGCACTCAGAAAAGGAAAAAAAACATATTTCTAAAGTTTTTATGTATAAGTTAATTAAAAAAAATTGTTCCGCAATAAAGGAAAATAAAATTATTTTTGGCCATGCAAATCATAATGATTAAAAATTTCATTAATAATATGCCAAAGGGGAAAAAAAAACTATACTCCTTTTTTTTAAGAAACTATATTTCATGTGTTTCATAATAATCATTATGTAAAAGGAAAAAATAAGTAAAAAATATCATTTAGTATTTTGATGTAATATTAATTATTTTTTATTTATATTTATTATAATATTAATGAAGGACGATAAAAAATAAAAATAAATTAAATGATAAGACTAATTTATAAAATTATTATTCATTTATTTTTTTAATATGTTTAAAATAATCTAAAATATAATTATAATAAAATGGAAAAAATAGAGAAAGTAATAAGAACTTTAATCGAAGATTTTAATTTTCAATACATTAGTTGACTATTTAAATCTTTATCTTTTCCTTTTGGACTTAAATTACTATAACATAATTAATATACAATTTTTTTTTATCACAAAGGTCATATTCAAATAATTCAATAAAGTTATTCGAAAATTTAGTTAGAAGTTGAAAAGTAACTAAAAAGTGAATAAAATATAAAAAGTAGAAACTATTATTTAAATATACTATTTCAAGTAGTATTTTAAAAGATATTATAAAATACTGAAAATTTATTAAAAAAATTATTTACTAAAAGTTAAATGAATTTTTCAACCAATAAAATGAATTAAAAATTAATTAAAATATCTTACTAAATATAATCAATATTTATTATGGAGCAGTGTAACATTACTTGCTGAGAAATTATTTTGCTGAGTATTTTTTTCTTCTTAATTTAGGGATAATAGATTGGGTAGGGCAGTTATGTTGAGATAGTGGCGAACTATTGTAGATAGAATAGATTGATAGAGTAGATTGAAAGTGTCTGCATATATCATTAATATGAACTCTTTATGAGCAAATCGATCATAACATTAATATTCTAATAAATGGTCTTTAATGCTTCAATTATCACGAGATACTTTTAATCAAAGTTTTTAAAATCGGATCGATGACTGAATTAGGAAAAACATTAATTTAAGTTTGAATGGTTAAACCATTTTTATTTTTTAAATATTATATAATATTTAAAATAATACAAAATTTAGAGTCGTAAAAAATTAAGATCTAAAGAATTATAAATGACTAAATTATATGTTTTAATTATAAAATTAATAATAATAGACAAAATAATTGATACATATTTAAAATATTTAAATTATGAAATTTTACTTATCTTTTAAAAAATAGATTAAATAAAAACATAAAAATAAAATTAAAATTAAAAAGACTTATTCGATACGATTCTTTGTGCTGGTTCAACTTTAGTTTTCATTGGTTTTGGGTCGGTTTAATCGATTCTTTTATTAGTTTCTCTTGGTTCTAAAATTTTTTGATTTTTAAGAATGTTTAGACCAATCACTTAACCAATTTCCGATTAGATTGATTAAACCTGTCGATCGATTTTTAAAATATTACTTTTTCTATGCCATCAACTACAAAAGGATAGTAATCTCTAAGTCTAAAAAATATGTTTCATTTTAAATTTTGAATGAAATATTTGTATTACTTTTATTTTCAATAATATCTCTTATAATATTAATGATATAGGAGGTAAAAAATAAAAATGAATTAATGATGATAAGGTTTATAAATTTGTAAAATTTTTATTCTTTTTTAATCTATTTATTATTTTTTTTCCTCTATGTAAAATAACTTAAAATGATAATTATAATGGAACAAAATAATACCAAGTCTTTTTTATTATTGATCATAATACTGCTATAAAGTTGTCCTCGTTTAAAATAATGATAAATTTTCGTTGAATATTATAAGCAACAAGATATATATTTCTTTTAATATAATTTATTTCATACTCAAAGAACCAACCATTTAATTTCAAACTCTAGATTATTTGATGAAAGGAAATAAATCATTACCACATGTTTGTTGGTTAGTGAGTCTCATGCAACGAATTAGAGGTGTAAAACTAATTAATTTAATTTGACAAATTGCTTATTTTTAAGGTAACAAAACTGATCTTATAGTTCTATAAGATTTTATTTCATGAGTTAAGATCACGATAGTTTTAGATCCACTGAATGGGCTTTAGCATCGAAAGGGTGCAATTTTTTTTAATTACCGATTGGGAGTATAATTTAAATTTTTTATCAAAAAGGGGTAAGTCGTAATTTTTATTACGACTTCTAATTTAGAAGTCGTAACATAAATTACGACTTATATATTTTTTAATTTTCTTCCTAAAGTCGTAAAAAAATTTACGACTTCAGTATATATATTTTTTTAACCCGCGACTTTAAAGGTGTACAAAATATTACGACTTTAAAATCGTAAATTTCTTTACGATTTTCAAAACTTTTTTTATAAAGTCATAAAATTTTTTCGACTTTCAAATTCTTTTTTCTTTTTTTCTTTTTCTCTTTACGACTTCTAAGACTTTTTTTTTTCTTTTTTTTTT
>PYAF01004922.1:747547-771283 GCA_007407185.1 Glycine tomentella | reverse complement strand
TATATATTTAATTTAATACTAGTATATAATAATATCTAAAACAGAATTATTTTTCTTATAAATATCCAGACGAAAAAAGTTACTACTATCTCAGAAGAAGAAGAAAGTTCTCTCGAAAATATATTCATGAAGAAATTTTTTTTATCTCTTTCATCTAATAATATAATATGTCAAACTTTTAATAAATGATAAATTTATAATTTTAATCTCCTTAGTTGTAATATTTGATCTTCTTAATTTTATAAATTTGTGATTTTGGTATTTCTAATAATTATTAATTAATAATTGTGATTATTAAAAATATTAAATTGATTATAATTAAATAAAAATTATAAACATTAATTTTTAATAAAAACTATTAATCCTAACGTGATATTATTATTGATAGAGTCAGGTACGATTGTGAATATAAAAAATATGTTTAAAAATAGAAGAAAAGAAATAAAGTATTATGGAAAATTATAATTAATAATATAAAGAATATTTTATTTAATTTTTAATAACTGATTATTTTGATTAATTTATAATTAATTTAATAATTCAATTAATTATAATTATTTATTAATAATTTATCAAGAAGACAAAAAATAATGATTTGAGAAATTAGGAAGAAAAAATTGGAATTTAGCCTTTAATAAAGTGTATACTCCTATGGATCAATGCAGTTTGTGTCCTCTGAGGCTCTGACATGCTTTTTGATGATTTAATTTGTCTATTTAGGAGCATTTTATAGGCACTGACTTATTTGAATGTTTTGTGAAATCTATGGGACACGTATTTTATAGGCATCGTTGTGGCTTTCGCTAATATTCTTGACCACAACACCCTCACGTAAGTTTTTTTCTTTTTTTTTTCTCTCACGAAACCCTCACGTAAGTTAACACTCGAAATCATGATCCCATATGGGAATTTATTGATCTTAGGATATTTCCAATATTTTTCGCATTTTATGCTGCAGATTTTGAAAACATGGTTGAACTTTTCAATGCAAGTTGGATTTTTTATTCATATTCTTTTAGCGCTTAAATAGGACTTTAGTCTCTCAAATTTGAGGATTTGCTTTTTAGTCCCCAAATTACAATGTGTATTTTTTAGTGTTTAAATTCGTGAAATATTGTTTATAATTGTTCCTACAATAAAAAAAATATCACAAATTATATATTTAAATCATCAAAACTTGGTTAACAGAGACTAAAATGTTCTGAAATTTCCAAATTTGGGTTTACAAATATTCTTTTCTATAAGACTTAATCTATAAACTTTTTACACTAATTACTTTTATATTTAAAATACTTCTTATTAAAAGAAAAAATATATTTACAAATCATTAAAAAAGAAAAATATTAATGATGATAATAATTTTAAAAATATAAATTTAACCTAGATTTATTATTATCAATTAAATGAACGGCTTTTCCCTTTATAACAAACTATTTTAATCCCTAAACGGCTAAACCTCACATATAAGTTAGTGCTCGTACAATATTATCGCTTTCTACAACATTATTGATGAATTTATTACTACTCCATGATTATTGAGAATCTTGCGTTGAATTCGACTCATATATATATATATATATATATATATATATATATATATATATATATATATATATATATATATATATATATATACACCAATAATGCCAATTCATGATTCCTTTTCAATGGGGACAAAGAGACAACCCACTGTAAAGGGAAACAAAACTTTTCAACTATTGCACATGTACAAAAATTGCCACATCGTTTCTTTGGGGAGAAATAATTTTTTAAAATAATTAATTATAAACTCAATTTTTTTACTATATATAATATCATTTAATTAATGATAATATAAAAAATATTTATAGTATTCTAATTATTTTTAGAAAATTGTAAATATTCAAGAAATAAAATAATCTCAAAATGTAATGTTTTTGAAACAGATTTGTAGAAGTCTAAAAATAAAATGTCTTGAAATGTAAAAAAATAATGCAAGAATATGTAAAGTTAAATAACTTGAATTTAAGTGTAAGAATGAAACTTCAAAAAGAAAATGACTGGAATTATATAATGACAATCAAATGTAAAGAAGCAAATGTATAAATTGAAAAGGATAATATTAAATAATTCAACATTTTGAATTAATTAATTTCACACTCTGTAAAAGAAGTTACTTGTATTAAATTGTTAAGTATCAAGTGATTACATCCCTATCCCTATGTGAAATATTCTAGAGCAAATTATAATAATCTTTCTTAAAGTTTACACTATTTATTTATATATGTTTTTCCTTCCTTTTAACTATATATCTTTGGCATCACTTATTATGACTGTTAGAATACAAGTGTGAAGTAAAAGTCTCACATTGGATAAAAATAGAAAAGTTGAGTACCATATAAGTGAATGAGAAAACTCATAAACCTGAGCCTTAAGGTTTTGGATTAAGGTGTGGTGTCTAATTCACTTATATGGTTACTCATGATCTATTGGCGTAAATCTCTCCGATATTTACCCCCTCGAAATTCCCGACAACTGGTATCAAGAGCCTTGGTTCTTGGTGTCTCCCTTCTATGTTTTTTTTGTTCTCTGTGTTCTTTGTTCTTTCTCATTCTTGAAATAGTCAAGATGGGGTCGAATAGGATTGAGGTGGAGAAATTTGATAGTAAGGGAGATTTTAACATGTGGCGCATGAAGATGAAGGTTGTTCTGGTAAATCAGAAGTGTGCAAAGGCTTTAGGTGGGGAGAAGGACTTGCCTTCTACCTTTACACCCATTGTTGTGAAAACCGGTCTGCCCCGACTGGTTGAACCGGTCAGACCGGGAATCTTTGCAGTATTCCGGCCGGGTTAAGGATTGAACCAGTCATGCATATGGCCTGGTTTGGCCCGGTAGAATCGGCCAGTTTTACACGAACCTGAAATCCCGACTGGTTTTTGGAACCCAGACCGAGTTGTGCCTGAAAAAATGGGCTCCTCAAGTTGCGGTTCACACATGCCTGAAGAGACGACACCGTTTGCCAAAGAAGAACAGCATCGAAGTCGTGTTGTTGCAAGTCGTCATCGTCAAGGGATATTGAAAAAGAGACCTTTGAGAAAAATAAATAAAAAAAATAAAGGAATATAGTAAATTAAGTGAGGGTGATATCCTTTGATTCCATAAAAAGCGCATATAAGTAGAGTCGAAGAAGAAAATGAAGTGCAACAGTAAAATGGAGAAGAAAATGAAGCGCAGTAGTAAAACGGAGAAGAAATGAAAGAAGCGCAGCAAAGAGAGGCTATATATATGATTTGAGATTAGGTTTTTGTTTGGGCCTCTACAACCACATTTGCTTCCTGTACTCCTGGTTTTACTTTATGTACTCCTTTTGGCTCATTTTTTTTTATTAAAAATTGGACTTGTATTTTAATTTAAGTAGTTGCTATTTACACTATCTTTTATTATCAATACACTTTACTTGTATTATCAACTTTAATACTTCAATTGTTATTTTTAATTTTTGAGTATATTTTTCTTAATCAAATAATGTTAGTTATATACTTATATATAATATAATCTAATTTTTTTAATATAGACGAGGTCAAACCGGGCCAATTATTGACCCACCGGTTGGACCACTGACTCACTCACCCACTACCTCGACCGGGTCAATGATCGGGCCGGGTTTTATAACTATGCTTACACCTGATCAGAATTTTGATCTTCTTTCAGAATGCTTTTAGCCTTCTCATCCTCCATTTGGCTAATAGTGTTCTTAGGCAAGTGAGTGAGGAAACCACAATTGCTGGAGTGTGGCTGAAACTTGAGTCCTTATTCATGACAAAATCTTTGTTAAACAAAATCTATCTCAAAGACAAGCTCTTTGGTTTTAAGATGGATCTTAGAAAATCTCTTGTTGAGAACTTGGATGAGTTTAAGAGGATCACCATTAGCCTAGCTAATATGGATGAAAAAATATCTGATGAAAACCAAGCTATAATTCTATTAAATGTTGTTCCTGAATCCTATAAGGATGTCAAGGCTGCCATCAAGTATGGCAGGGAAACCTTGGGTTTGGAGGATGTGTTGACTGCCCTTAAGTGCAAGGAGTTAGAACTGAACTTGAATAAAAAGACTAATAGGGAAGGGGTCATAGTTAAGGGTAAGAATAACAAGCAGAAGGGTAATAGCTTTGGGAATAAAGGGAAAGGCTACAATAATAATGACAATAATTACAATAATAGTAGCAAACCATATAAGACCAACAACCAACCAGGTAAAGTGACATGTTGGCAGTGTCAGAAGGAGGAGCATGTTAAGAAGAACTGCCCTGAAAGGAGCAAAGTTCAAAATGGAGGTCCTAAAACAGATTTTGTAAATCTGTTAAGTGGTTGTGAGAATGGAAAGGTGTTGGCCCTATTTGACACCTCCCATGAAGAGGAATAGGTGTTGGATTCTGGTTATTCTTTTCACATGACCCCTAGGAGGGATTGGTTGATGGTTTTTATGGGTAATGATCAAGCCTGTGAGGTTGCTGGAATAGGATTTGTCAAGCTAAGGCTTAAAGATGGGTCTATTAAAGTGTTGAAAGATGTGAGGCTTGTTCCTACCCTAAGAAGGAACCTGATCTCCTTAGGTACTTAAGATAGAGGTGGCTATGTGTTTCAAAGTGAAAAAGGAACACTTAATGTACTAAAGGGGATCACCATTGTCTTAGTAGGGAAGCTTGTAAATGGTCTGTATGTCTTAGAGGGTGATACTTTAGGCATAGAGTCTTGTGTTGTTTCTGGAAAGAAAGAGGATGCTCTTCTTTGGCACAAGAGGTTAGGGCACATAAGACACCAAGGGTTGCAAGAGCTAGGAAAACAGGGTATCCTGGATTCCAAGAAGCTAGAAAACTTAGAGTTTTGTGAGGTTTGTGTCCTAAGAAAGACACATAGGTTGTCTTTCTCTATGGCCAAGGGTTCTGCCAAGGTTGTTTTAGAGTATTTTCACTCTGACTTGTGGGGTTCTCCAGGAGTCCCTAGCTCTCTGTCTGGTTCCCATTATTTCCTGTCCATAGTGAATTCTTACTCTAGGAGAGTCTGGGCCTACTTCTTAAAATAGAAGAATCAGGCCTTTGTTAGTTTTAAGGAGTGGAAATTGCTGGTGGAGAATAAGACTGGGAATAGGGGTCAAAGTTCTTAGAAATGCTAATAGCTTAGAGTTCCGTAATAGTCAGTTCTATGATTTCTGTAAGGAGCATGATATCTCTCGGCATAGGACTTGTGCTGATACCCCTCAGCAGAATGGAGTGGCTGAAAGGATGAATAGGACTATACTTAATAAGGTTAGGTGTATACTGGCTGAATCTGGTCTAGGTAAGTCTTTCTAGGCTGAGGTTGTTGCCATTGCCTACTATGTCATTAATAGGAGCCCTTCATCTGCCATAGAGTTTAAAACCCCTATGGAGATGTGGTCTGACAAACGTCCAGGTTTAGATCACCTGAAACCTTTTGGTTGTGTTGCCTATGTTCACACCAAGCAAGATAAGTTGAGTCCTAGAGCTCTTAGAGCTATTTTCATTGGGTATCCTATTGGTACTAAAGGCTACAAGCTGTGGCTGCCAAATGAAAGAAAGTGCATCATTAGTAGGGATGTGGTCTTTCATGAGACGGTCTTTTTAAAGACATCATAAAGGATAGAGAGCAAGTACAATCTGCTGACAAGGTTCAGCTGGAGATGGAGTATTCTGCCTCATCTAGGCTGGATGGTGGTGAGTTTGAGGGTGCTGAAAATCAGCTTGGTCCTGTGCATGAGTTTGATTTGAGTGATCAAGCTCCTGATGACTCTTCTCTTGGCCAAAATCAAGAGGATTCATCTCTCTCTAACTATAGGTTGGCTAGAGATAGGGTTAGAAGGACTATTAAGCCTCATAACAGGTTTGCTCAGACTGATCTTATAGCATTTGCTCTTCAAGTTGGAACACAACTTGAAGAAGAGGAGCCTTGCACTTACTTTGAAGCCATGGAGCTGCCATCTAGGTTGAATTGGCAGCAAGCTATGGTAGAAGAGATGTCTTCTCTCAAAAGGAATCAGACTTGGGTGTCGATTGATAGACCCCAAGGGAAGAAGGTAATTGGCTGCAAGTGGGTGTTTAAGAAAAACCCAGTTATGCCTGGTGTTGAAGCAACCAGGTTTAAGGCAAGGGTAGTTGCCAAAGGTTACTCTTAGATTGAGGGCATTGACTATCATTAGATTTTCTCTCCTGTAGTTAAACACACGTCAATCAGGTTAATCTTATCAGTTGTTGCTGTCTTTGACTTAAAGCTTGAGCAGCTAGATGTCAAGACAACTTTCCTACATGGTTACCTTGAGGAGCATATCTTTATGGAGCAACCTGAAGGGTTTGTAAAGAGAGGCTCAAAAGGTAAGGTGTGTTTGCTTAAGAAATCCATTTATGGTCTAAAGCAGTCTCCTAGGCAGTGGTATAGGAGGTTTGATGATTTTGTGTTGTCCTATGGGTTTGATAGATGTAGTTTTGACCATTGTGTGTATTTTAAATGTTTGAATGATGGCTGCTATGTTTATCTTCTTATCTATGTGCTTGATATGTTAATTGCTTCTAAAGACTCTAATGAAATTGATAATTTGAAAGGTATTCTTAGTAAAGAGTTTGATATGAAAATCTTAGGTCCTGCTAAGAGAATTCTTGGCATGGATATTGTTAGGGATAGAAAGGGTAGACATCTATCCCTTTCTCAGTCCCAGTATGTTGAGAAGATCATAAAACTCTTCTCTCTGCATATGTGTAAACCTGTTAATGTGCCCTTGGGGGCACACTTTAAACTAAAATCTTCTGCAGATGATTTGTCCACTAAGGAGCTGTTGCACATGGAAAATGTGCCCTATGCTAATGCCATAGGAAGTTTGATGTATGCTATGATCAACACTAGGCCTGGCATAGCCTATGGTGTTAGTGTGGTAAGTAGGTTTATGACTAGACCTTGTAAGGAACATTGGAATGTTGTTAAATGGTTATTTAGATACTTACATGGTACCTCTAGTCATTGTTTGCATTTTTCTACCTGTGATTCTAATGATTTTTCTGTTAAGGGTTTTTATGACTCAGATTATGCTGTTGACCTTGATAAAAGAAGGTCACTCACTGGCCTTGTATTTACTGTTGGAGGTAATGTTGTTAGTTGGAAGGCCAACTTACAACACAGAGTGACTTTGTCCACTACAGAAGCTGAATATGTGGCTTTGACAGAAGCTGTAAAGGAGGCTCTTTGGCTAAAAGGTATTACCTCTGAATTGGGTCTGTGTGCAAGTGTCCCTTAGGTATTTTGTGATTCTCAAAGTGCCATACATTTGTCCAAAAATAGTGCTTACCATGAAAGAACCAAACATATAGATGTTAGGTTGCATTTCATTAGAGATATCATTCCTAATAATTCGGTTAAGGTAGAAAAAATTGTATTGCATACAATCTTGCTGACATTTTCACTAAAGTTGTTCCTGTTAGTAAATTTAGGGAAGCCTTGAATTTACTGAAAATTGTTGCATTTAGAGTTTAGTTGAGTTGGCATTGGGTTCAATCTCCTGTTTAGGTTCTTGTTCTATTTTTCAAAAATAAGGTGGAGTTTGATAATTGTATTTTCTGTAAAAAAAAAAACTATATGGTTAGTAATACTTTGCGTTTTGGGTGTTGTATGTGTCTGTTGGGCCTGGCCCATTCGCTTACCTGTATATTTGGCCCCTTGTGCTTGATTAGGGGTTAAGTGGGTTATACCCCTTAACCCTTAATCATAATTGTGAGTCCCCTTCTGTTAAAGAACCCTAGTTCTCTAGTTCTCTGGTTCCTAATCTGCGACACATTGTTTCTCCTCTCCTGAAGATAGTTGTGCATAGAGTTCTTGGTTCAGAGTTCTTCTAGTGCACAACCTTGTGGTTCCAGGTAAGAAACCTTGGTCCTTCTCTCCGATTTAGATGCGTTCCTGAACTGGTTTCTTGCAAGTATCTTGCGGTTCTTGGTGAAACTTGAACGAGAGGTTTTTCTCGTGTTCTTGAACGAAAGTGAAGAAGAACTATTCTGTATTCTTTATTTTTACTCATTGCATATGCTAGGGGTTTGGTATTCTGCCTGTTTAGGTTTCAGATTAATACCTTGATGCATGTTCTTCATTCTGTTCCTTTAGCTTCATGTATTAGGTTATTTGTAATTTTCTGTATAAAGTAGAATTTGATGTGTAGGTTCTGTTACCTATGTATTGATTGTGCTGATTGTAAAGTGGTTTCTGTTTTAAATAAAATGAGTGAGAATAGGGAGATTAGCCCTTTGCCCCTTGGATTAGTTAACTTGTTGATAGCAAGTTAATGAACCAAATAAAATTTGGTGTTTCTTTCTTTCTATCCTTCATCTTTGCGATTACTTTTATGCTTTCGCATGTCCTCTGGAATATTTTTATATAAAAATGACCATAAATATATAATACGGAATATTATATGATAAGTAATAGTTAGAGATAAGGATGACATGATTTAAACCTATGTCATTTTGTACCCAAAACAAACGTGCTACCAAGCTGAGCTACGTCCCTTTTCCATTTATTTCTAGTGTTATTATAAAAAATCTTTGTCTTGTTAATCTGACGTTGAAAGTTAAAATTAATTTACATCAACTTTTAATTCATTTATATGAAAATCCAAAATTTTCCCTCACTTAAGTGATCCAAATAGTGTGAGCCCCAACAGTTCTTTCTTGACCCAAAGATAACCTAGACATGCATACACACAAAGCACTGTCTTCTCCTCCATGTTGTTGTACCCTCCTTTGCACCACTGTCTTCTCCTCCACGCAAACATAGATTGTTCTCCCCATTGTCTTCTTTGTGTGGGGTTCTCCTCCGTGTTGTCATCTCCTCCTTCATCCAAACAAAGGGTCATTCTCCTCATCGTCTTCTCCTCCGTGGTGGTGACTCACAATCTTTTTTTGCATTTATAATTATTACACATGTATCTACTGAGAATTTAAAGTTATTACATATGTTTGAAAATGTTACACATGTATCCCATGTCTTTTACAAATAATACATGTGGCCCCCTATTTTACAAAAAATTACACTAATACCCCTCTTTTCTCTCAGTTGTTGAAATGTCATAAAAATGCAACAAAATTGTTGGACATCATCAAAAACAAAAAATAAAATCAATACCATGAACATTAATCCACGAAAATGAACTAGCACCAGTTTCACCATACTCAACAACGACAATGACTCATAAAGATTTATCGATGATGTGTCAAAGATGAGGGTTTAAGACAAAGGAAGGAGATGAGGATAATTATGAAATTAAAATTTTAATAAAAGTCACATATGCCTATCATATAATTAAAAAATAAATATACTTAACATTGTTAATGATGGAGGAGGTGCAAATTTGTTTTTTTGCTAATGTCAACAATCACATTAAAAGAAGCCAAATTTTTTGAGAAATAAGGTAACCTAACCGATATATATATATATATATATATATATATATATATAGACACACACACACAATGGGGTTTGGATAGTGTCTTTATTGGGAAAGACATTTCGTGTGTTATGTTACTAATTTCACTTCACGGGTTGCGCTGATAAAGAATTAGTAGTATAATGTTGTTCACTTCACGGATGGTAAATGATAAAGTTCCAAATTAAAATTATGTAATTAATGGAACATGGTACTACGTACTTAGGTGTATGTACTACATTAGAATTTAGAAACAGGTCGAGATGATGCCAACCAATTACAACCAGCCTGTGAAGTCGAGATATTTCTGTGGGCAGAAAGACAATACAGATTGAACGTGTAAACTCAAATATGATGGTTTCACTTTAGGGGTATCATCCTACCTTTTGAATCCTGAAGATTCCTTTAAAAGAGATCAATGAGTTAAAATGGACGTGGGATTTGTACCACTGTTTGTGACCACCATTTGTCTCTCTTTTATTTGTTATTAATTATTAATTAGAGCATCTTTCTTAATTCTTAGTGTACTTTTTGACTAAATTACTTTTTTAAGTCTTTTTTACTTTCTTAATTTATTTAACCAAGTGTTTTATTATTAAAATGTTTAATATGATTTTTTAATGAAAAAAGAGCATTTAACTTCCCTAAACTTTATCTCTTTTGCAAATAAGTATCAAAAACTTTATTTTTTTTATCCCAATTAATCATTAAACTTTATTTTGTTTGCAAATAGTCATCATGAACTTTAATTTTTTTTCAATTGATCTCAAGCTTTATCATTTTTGCAAATAGGCACTGTAATTTTAATTTGGCTTAAGTACATTTTTATTTCTAATTTTTTAATTTTAATGAATTTTATCCTAACTTTTTGATTTGACATATTTTATCCCAAATTTTTAAGAAATTTATAAATTTTATTATCTTTCATTCATTCATTAATAAACACAAAATTTAGGGTAAAATTTGTCAAAAAAATAAAAATAAGGTATAAAATAAAAAAAAATTGGGTGCAAAATTTGTCAAAAAAATAAAAAAGTTGTGGGAGGGGGATAAGAAGTACAATTTTATTATGAATAAAATAACACATGATAAATTTCTAAGTTTTTAAAAATTTTAGAGTAAAATTAGCCAAATTAATTTTTTGGAATAAAATTCGTTAAAAATTTAAAAAAATTAGAAGGTAAAAATGTAATTAATCCTCAAATTTACCCCTTTTTATAAATAATCTCTTTTATCAAATATGGATCAAACTATTGACAAAAAAAATGAACCATTTAATTATAACTCATGCTTGTTTATTAGTTTTATTTTTATAAACCCCCTTTTTTCAAAAATTAAAACATAATTAATTTTATAATTAAAAAATCAAATAAATATTTTGTTGTTGTTTTTATTATTATTATTATTTCTAAATTCATATTTTTTATATATCTTAATATATTAAGAAGTGAATTTTAACAAAATAATTAAAAAGATCAATGAATGGTTGAAATTTTAATATAAATAATTTAACTCTAACTTGGTAAAAAGAATTATTTGTAAAAAAAAATGACAAATTTTAAGAATGAGTTAGAATGGAATTTAAGTTCAATGTGTCTACATACAAAAATGGTAAATTTTAATGGTTAATTGGAATGAAATCAAAATTCATGATGTCTATGTTGAGTCTCGTTACGTCCAAGTCACGTTGGACTGTACCAAACCATTATATCCTTAAGGTTTTGATGTTAGCAAAATATAAATTTTATGTACTAATATTTCATGCTTAAGTTACAAATTATTTTATCCCTATGAGATACAAGTAGAAAAGCATGAACAAAAAGGTTCTGGACGATAGGCAAAGTACTAGTCATTGGATGATCCTGCTTCTGCGTCCAGCCCTTAAAAGATAAGTGCTTTCACACTTGACTCCCAAACCTCCATTAAAGGTGAACCTAAGCTTCCAAGGACCTTAGTTTATGCCCTAAACACCTCCAATGACCCATAAACTTGTGAGGAACCTTGTGAGAACTATAATCCTTCATCATTTTCATTGAAAACCCCTTGAGAGTGAGAATCCTTTTCTCCAAGGAAAAGCTCAGAAACTTGAGTCTGGCTGAGACCCAAGGCTTGGAACGGACAACAGAGCTCGAGGAAGCTGTCCTGCAGCCTTTCTGGTCGCCACTGAGGTAAGAAACTCAAGTTTCCTCGGTTATTTTAGGATTTGGGGTTTTCTGTGACTAGTGACCCATATGAGATGGGGCTAGAATTAGCTCAGGGTCCTGTAGAGAAACTTGTTTAGAACTGTCTAGTGATGAAGGATTAGCTTTCAGTTTTTGATTTGGTGAAATTTGAATCTTGGCTATGTGATATGCATGTGTGGCTGTGGAATGAGTCACTTGTTGTTCTCTGGACATGCATGAGCCTTGATTGAGTTGTGTTGAGCCTGAGAGGCTAATTGAACGGTGCCTTGGTTGAGGTTTAGACCATTCCAGTGATATTGTGAATTATGGGCTATTGTGAGCCATAGCTCAGGCATGTGCTATACATTGAGTCTGTGGTGACTCAATTGCTCTGACTTCAGCCTTGATGGACCTTGTATGGTCTGTGAGAAGCCTAGAGTAGGCTGGGCTATATTGAACCCTAGGATAGGGGATTTCTGATATGCTATGCTCTGTGATGGTTTGACTGTTGAATTGAGTTTGATACGAATCCCTATGCCTGGATTAGGGCGTGATATTGAGACTGTTGGTGGCGGGAGCCACATACCAGGGAGAGAACTGTAAAGTGATACTTTGCCAGGTAAGTTCTGAGTCCCTGGGAAATGATTTCCCACTTGGTTGCACACCACACTCCGGGGGAGTGGTGGTCATGTCCATAATGCATGCATTGATTGTCGCATACTTATATTGCTATGTGTGCATTTGTGCCTGGTTGTGCTATGAACTGGAAAAGGCATTGAGGGTTCTCTGCCAAGGGCATTGAGGGTTCTCTGTCATGTGGTACGACATTGAGGGTTCTCTTCCAGGGCATTGAGGGTTCTCTGCCAAGGGCATTGAGGGTTCTCTGCCATGTATTGAGGGCATTGAGGGTTCTCTACCATGTATTGAGGCCATTGGGCCAGATTTGATGTGTGTGCTTGTCTGATGTTTGTATTGTGAATTGTGGGCCAGGGTGGGAATGATTTCCCAAGGACCCTAAGCTTACTGATATATGTATCTCACCCCGTGTGGGGATTTATGATTTCAGGTGACTCTTCAGGCAGAAGAGAGCAGTCTCAGGGCAGGAGGCCCGAGTAGAGACATTTCTGCTTAGCTGAGAGCAGCAAATGGAGCTTGAAGGCTCAGTTTTGTCTTGTTTATGTTTTGTACCCTTGATAAGGGTTGTATAGTTTTGTATACCCTCGGTGAGGGCGATTATTCTTTTGTAACACCACGGTGTGGTGAAAACACTGAAGTATATATATGTACAGAACTATTTTTGATATGATATGAATTTCTTCCTGAGTATATTGTGGATGTTTATTTATCTGTCTATGGTTATGTATGAGAAACTGGATCAGCAGGGGCATGATTTATGTGCCTTATATGAATGTCTATTTTATCTGTTCTATTCCATACATAATGAATCAAGAAAAGCGATTCTATGCTTCCGCTGAGTTTTAAATTGATATGTTAAATGCTAAACTGATATTATTAATGATAATGCATCGGAGGCCTACGGGAAGAACTGAAAAACAATCACAAGAAAGTAATGTCCACAAACTCAGTAAGAAACTCGTGCTTTACGCATAAAATGGAAGATTTAAATGTCTTATATTGACATTCTTAATTCCTTTTGTCTTATGTTGTTAACGTTTCCTTCGATCTGTACGTTGAAAGTCAGCTATAAGCACTAGACAACATTGGCAAACTGTACTTCTCTGAAGATATGCTACAGAAAGCATGTGTGGTGCCCACTCTTTGAATAGTAGCGACCTCGTGTCAAGCGCCAAAGCTATTAGACAACGACTAGCTGGGATCTCTCAACGCATCAAAGCTCTAAAGTCTATATAAAGCCTAAAGATTTTCGCGTTAAGACAGTCGAAAAAAACAAGAGAATATTCTGAGACAAAATGAACAAATTTTGTAACGCTATCAGTCCACTAGACGATGGAAACTTGATTGAATTGAGTGAATCTTAGCGTTGCTAAGTTAGTGAGTTTCATTGTATTCAAACTTATTGTGTAAACACTCATTGATTGATTAGAATACTTTTTCAATCAAACATATATTGTTTGTGAAGCCAAGAGTGGCTTAGTGATAAAGGATATTTGTGAAAAAAGATAGGAACACTTCAATACAACCAAGAGGGGGGGTGAATTGGTTGAACCTTGGTAAATTAAAATTTTCAAATCAGAGTTTCCACAGGATCTTTATCACTTTAAAATTGTTTTGAAATCATCAATCTTATATTCAATCAAATTCCTCTGTCAAGAAAATCAATAGACAATTGAAATTTTTTCTGAGCAAATAATTTGATTCACAAATCAAAGCAATTAGGAGATAAAGAGATTAGAATAAAGATCAACCACAATTTTATACTAGTTCACTTCAAACACTATGAAGCTACATCCAGTTATTCCACTCAGCACTAGAATGGAGTTCCACTATTACAAATAATATTCTTACAAGATATTACAAGCCTCTCTTTATCAACCCTAGATAAAGTTCAGAGATCTAAAACACTATTAGATCCTTAGAGACTGACCCCATTGAGAACACTACTCAACAACTCCTAGAGAAACCCTATCTCTAGTTATCATGCAAGAAACCCATTTACAATAAGCCAATCTTTACAAAATTTGAATTACAGAGATACAACAACAAAGTTTAAGGAAAGAAGTCACCTGATGATCCAATGAATGATGTACATATGAATGATTAAATCAGGTTGTATGTTGAAAACAGATTCAGAACAATACTTCCTTAAAACTTTGAAAGAACCTTCTTGCTTTTACATCAATCTAACAACTCATGAATGTATTGTGAAAGCAAGAACCTTATGAACCCAGAGAATCACTAAAGATTGTTTGAAAAGCCTTTGAATGCTCAGTAATACGAATTGGTCAAGTTAGAAAAACAGCTAAGCCAAGGTTCTATTTATAACAAACTTTAGTAACCATTGGTAATCGATTAAATACGCTCCTGTAATCGATTATTTTACTTATATAATCGATTAAATCAAGCTTGTAATCGATTAAGGTGTTCTTAAAAATTCTGGGTATGGTTTCAATCAAAATAATTGATTGTTACAATGAGTAATCGATTATACCAGAAGAATGTTCAATAAAGAAAGCACTGTGTAATCGATTACTTCCTTTGGTAATTGATTATACCAGGAAGGTATATAAAACGAGTTTGAACTATGTAATCGATTACAATCTCTGGTAATCAATTAAGCCAGAAAGCTTCTAAGCCAAGATATGCATTGGGTAATCGATTACGAATTTTGGTAATCGATTAAGACAGAAAAGCATGCAAGCATAGCATATGATGTAATCGATTACTATCTTGGGTAATCGATTAAGACAGAAAGATGATTTCTAGTTTTAGCCGATGTAATCGATTACAGTTCATTGGTAATCGATTACAATGTTCATCAAGGCATTCTAAAAAGTGAATCAAGTGAAAATAATCGATTAACCCGAAAAGTAATCGATTACATTGTTCTTGAAAGGTTTTCCAGAAAATACAAAGATCAAAATAATTGATTGTTTTGTTGAAATAATCAATTATATCAGAAAGAAACTTATTTTTCCAAAACCTTAAGATTTGATTTAAAAACTTATGCAATTTTATCAAAGCCTTGTGAACTCTTTTTCATAACCACATAGATTCAATGAATGATATGAATGCAATGCATTTGGATCACCAGAAATGTTTTCTATCTTTTACATTCAATCACAAATTAATCTTCAAGGCTTCATGGCATGTTGAAAGTTCAAAACCTTCCTTCTTGAATTAATTTATCCTTTGTGCTTCAAGTGACTCCCCCTCAATTCAACAATTTGAGTCTTAATCTCAGGGGAAGATTAAGTGTAGTGTCAAGAGTAGCCTAGAGAATACTCGTTGTAGCCATAAGAGGCATAGATAATACTTGGTTGTAATCAAAGATTTGATTAGTGGAACCCTTCAAGGTTTGAAGGAGAACTGGACGTGGCCCAAGAATTGGAGTGAACTAGTATAAAACCTTTGTGTTTTCATTATTATTTCTATATAACTAGTTATTTTCTTTAAGTCACTTCTACACTATCATATCCAAGATTTGCAAACTGGTTTTCTAAGAACAGATTTATTTCGAACCCTTTGGACAAGACCCTTCATCCATTGATATCTGCTTTAAGAAAACTTTTTTATAGTTTTCGACAGACTAAGTTTTATTAATCACACTATTCCACCCCCTTCTAGTGTGTTTCAAGTATTTCAGTTTATTTACAAATGGAATAATGTTTATGGGTCAATTAGAATAAAATTAAAGTTTAGGGTGTTTATATACAAAACAGATAAAGTTTAGGAGGTTAAATGCTCTTTTTCCTTTTTTTAATTATCAAAATATATGCAATGTTATTATTTCTATCTTTTAATTATGTTAGTCCAATCTAATGGAAAATGAATATTAGTGTCGAGCAAACGTTGTAAGTAAGAAAATCGGTGAAAATTTTAATTACATTTTTTTCTCTCTAACTTATAGGTTTCTCACAAATTTTGTCTCCAACTTTATTTTCATGTATTTTATCCCCATTTTTCCAAATGTCACAAATTTTGTTCCTCCATTAGTTGACTATAAGTTTTGTTAGTTAACAACTAATGTGGTATTCTGGTGTTAACATGAAATTACACATGACATTGTGTTAATCGTGAAAAGTGCACTTCTCAAAAGGAATATATTTTTATAACAAAGTGAGTAATTTTCACTAAATGATTCTATTAACAAATAAATGTTTAAAGATGTGACATAGAATCCACTCTCAATTGTAATTTTCACTAAATGATTTGAAAGTAACTTTTACAATAATATTTTTTTATTAAAAGGTTAATTTTGATAATTACTATACTTCAATAGTAATTTCTATAGTAACCAGAAATAGAGATTGTAAAAGTAAAGGTTTCGAGAAGAAATGGGGATTTGAAAAAATACAGGGTTTAGAACTATGCAGCAAAATAAACAGACATGAATTCATAAAAGATGAGAATTGAATACATACACGATAATCTACTGAACATTTAGCCAATTTTGATGGTAAGCGCATTGGTGCTTTAAGGAATTAAGTGATTTTGTTTCAACCCCCTTGAAATTGGTAGTCAACGGCTTTATTTTTAGACTTCTAATATTAATGGTTGAATTACATGATTTTAACACGTGCACAAAGATATTCCTAAATACATTGATATGATACTAGTAATTGTCTTCATATAACTTCTCTACAACCGTGTTAACTGGTACTTCGATTTGTCGAAAAATACTTTGCTCTCCAGCGCTTTTCAATCCCACGTGCATAAATGAAATTATCGAAATTAGCAATCTCAATCGAAATAATTTCCTTCGATTACACAAGCAAGTTTCTTGAATTTCTCTATTCATCTCTTAGTTAAGAACATTGAAATTTGATTTACATAACTTAATCAAATTTTACACAAAAGAGGTAACAAATACCCCCTAAAAATAATGTATTCGAGTAATATCTTTAGAGAATGCAATATTTTTGTGACAACCATTCAGATATTACTTTAATATCTTGTCCAATCAACATTTAATATGTTCGAAACATCATCTAATCATGGTTGCGATTTTCATACTAACTGATAGGAGATGATTGCCTATTTTAGGCTGTAACAACCTACCCTATTAATGTGCCATAAGATCATATCATCAGTTTAAAAGATATTTAAATTATTCAAATTTTGAAAGTTTTCCATCTTTTGAACTCTCTCTCTCTCTCTCTATATATATATATATATATAACTCAAACGCCGCTTGCACTCCCACTGTTAGACTCAGGGGAGTAAAAAAGGATCCATGAAGCTGATGATCTTAGACATTAATGTTTAGGCTTTTTACATGTCAATTCAATTGAATGACATTTGTAATTTTTGTATGTCTAAGTTGATGTCTCTTATGATCCATTGCATGAATCTCATTCATGCTTTTGCATTCATGTTTTCACAAAGCAAAAGGTTCATAAAAAGCTTTTCTGAAACTCAAGGCTTTCATGAGTGCATAAAAAACTAGATGTTCCATATTTCAAGTTTTGGGAAAAATGTTTTCTCACTTGTTTAATCGGTTACCAGCAAGTGATAATCTATTACTTGAAAACAGAGAGCCTATTTAATCAATTACGAGCATATGGTAATCGATTACACAGTTCAAAATCACATAATGAACTTCCTATGATAATCGATTACAACATCGTAGTAATTAATTACTTGGTCCTATTTTTCATTAGAGCTTCCTCTGATAATCGATTACATTACGTTTTAATCTATTACATTGTTCATAAGTTTTCCCAGAAAGCCTCAAGAACACTTTAATCGATTACTGACAGTTATAACTATTTTCTCTATAAATAGTTGCAGCTTGTTCGACTTAAAAATAACGAATTTCATAACCCAACCTTCAGAGAGAAAAGATCCTACAAGCATTTCAGTGTATGACCCACAAATCACCTGTTTCAACAAACTTCAAGAAACCTTATGAGGATTTCCTTTTGGGCACTTGCTAAAGAAAAGTTGTGGAGAGATTGTTCTAAGATTTTCATTCAACCTTGGTTCAAGATTCTTAATCATCTGCATACATCTGGATTGGATCCCAGGTTGTATCTCTCCTTGTTACTTTGGTGTATTTTCTTTTAGAAATTCAGAGTTTGTAACTTGTGCAATAGATTCTTAGAGTTTGTCTAGAATGTGTTTTTCTAGAAGAAGATTAGAGAATGATTGTTTCTCTAAGTCTTTATCACAAAGGGTCTATAGGAGTTAGATGCCTTGTTCTTAGTCTAAGTTTGATTAAGAGTGATTCTAAAAACTTGTAAGAATAGATTGCATATAGTTAGATCCTAGCTTGTTGGTTAAGAAACTGGATGTAGCTTTTCTTGGATTAAGAAGTGAACCAATATAAATTATGTTGTGTACTTCTTCTTTAATCTTTTCTCTGGGTTATTGATTGTCATTCATGGGTTAAACTCTTTCATAATCAATAGAAACAATCTTGTTATAAATGTATTTCATAAAGATTAGAGCTTGATTGATCAAAGGCATTCTAAGTTTGATTTGTGATATGATCCATTAAACTCTGATTGTTAAAACAAATATTTTAATAGGGAAAGAAGAACCAATTCACCCCCTCTTGGTTTGTGTGCTACTCATATTGTTTTCACCCACTACTTCCTTGTTACCCCTAATTTACACACTTGAGCTCTTTCTCTCTTGTGACTACTTTTCCCTTCTCCTTCACCTTCCTATCGATAATGGTTACTTCCTCTCAATGCACCAACCCTATAGATCAAGATGCTCCTCTAACACTAGTAGGAGCACACCACTGCCAACATCGATCGTGTCTTTAGTGAAATCTAACCAAGGCCTTGAGTTACTCTCAATCACTAGGCATGAAGAAGAATGCAAGAAAGTATAGGAAACTTGGGTACTACTTCCAGCTTTCTTGAACACTAAAGAAATTAACTTTGCAAGTCCATGAAAATAGTATGAACAACACACAAGAACCAAGAGGTGGGTGAATTTATTGTTCTTGGCCAATTAAAATTTCTTTAACAATCAGAGTTGAAAAGGATTGTATCACAAAACAATCGTTAAACACTTTCAATCAATCAAACTCCAATCTTTACAGAATGCAATACCAACAAAAATGTTTTTGTTAATTATAAAAAGTTATACCAACAAATGACAATTAATAACCACAAGAAAAGATTAAGAAGAAGTAATCAACACCAAGATTTATATTGGTTCACTTCTCAACCTAGAGAAGCTACATCCAGTTTTTCTAACCAACTAGTTAGAGTTCAACTATTAGCAATTTGTTTCTTACAAGCTTATACAATCAGTCTCAATCAGACCTAGATCAAGAACAAGAAATCTAACTCCATTAGACTCTCTGTGATCAAGACATAGAGAAATCCCTTATCAACTTTGTCCTCTAGAAAAACCTATTTTATACAAGCTTTAAGAAAAACTATTGCTCTAGTTACACAACTCATAAATTCTAAAAATAATTACAACTAAAGTAGTATGGAGATAAACAACCTGATGATCCAATTCAGATGAAATCAAATGATAAAGATTCTGAATCAAGGTTGAATGAATATCTTAAAAGAATCTCTCCAAAGCCTTTTTTTCTTTTTGCAATAATGCTCAAAGAAGAAATCCTCTCATGGTTTCTTTATGAATGATGAAACTGAGGATTTGTGAGTCTAAAATACTTAATAGCTCATAGTATCTTTTCTCTCCTCAAAAAGGTTTATAACATTCTTTATATTTAGCTAAAACACGAAACATCTATTTATAGAAAATTGTTCTAACTTTTAGTAATCGATTAAATCACTTATGTAATCGATTAAAGTGTTCTTGAGGCTTTCTGGAAAAGACTTATGAATAATGTAATCGATTAAAACGCAATGTAATCGATTATTACATGAGCTTTTATTCAAAATAGTTGCTAAGTAATCAATTACCACCATGTTGTAATCGATTATCACAGGAAGTCCATTATGTGATTTTGAACTGTGTAATTGATTACCACAATCTCGTAATCAATTAAAATGTTCTTAGTTCTCAAGTAATAGATTACCACTTGTTGGTAATCGATTAAACCAGTAAGAAAATATTTTTTCAAAACTTAAAACCTAGAACACTTAGCTTTTTATGCATTCTTGAAAACCTTGTGTTTCAGAAAAGTTTTTTATGGAAACTTTTGCTTTTGTGAAAGCATGAATGAGTTTTTTGCAATGAATCATAGGACGCATCAACTTAGACATACACAAATTACAAATGCCATTCAATTGAATTGACATGTTAAAAGCCTAAACATGTCAATGTCTAAGACCCTCAGCTTCTTGATCCTCTCTAGCTCCCCCAGAGTCTAACAGTCCATACCACCCTGAGTTAGATTATGAAGCTATCGACTCTTGGTTCCCCAATTATAAAGACGAGTACCCTATAGTTCATAAGGAGACCATTAGGAGTGATTTGCTGAAAGAGAAAAGTGGGATTTTTAGGGCCTCTTCTCCAAAGGATAAGAAGACCTTTTTCAACTGGCTTGCTAGGGTAAAAACCAAAAAATCCCTACATTGGAAGAACATAGGCATTTAAAACTTAATTCAATTAAGCAAGTATGATATCGTAAGTATAGATATGGCTTTTGTGAAAAATAAGGAACACTTCACACTTAACCAAGAGGGGGGGTGAATTGGTTAGCCTTGGTAAATTTAAAAAATTTCTTGATCAATCAAAAATCAGAGTTATTTTGCCCTTTGGATCTTTATCACAAAACAATCAAGAATCTTTATTCAAAATCAATCCAAGACTTGTGATGCCTCAAGAACAAATTTTAACACAGAATTCACAACAAGAATTAACAATTAAGCAGTATATAAGAGAACACAAGATTTATACTGGTTCACCTCAAACCCTATGAGGCTACATCCAGTTTCTTCTACTCAACACTAGAGTAGAGTTCCACTATTTCAAAAATATTCTTACAAGCAATTTTACAAGCCTCTCTTTATCAACCCTAGATAAAGTTCAGAAGTCTAAAACCCTATTAGACCCTTAGAGACCAAAACCCACACTAAGAACACTATTCAGCTGTCCTTAGAAAAACACTATCTCTACACTTGCAAGAAAACCCAATTACAATGGAATTTACACACAAAGATTTAAACAGAAGTTTTACACCATCAAAGAGTAAGGAAAGAATTCACCTGATGATCCAAGAATGATATGCATAGTGATGAATGTACCAGGATGAATGAAAAACAATATGCTAAACAAGCCTTTCCTTAGACTTTGAAATGATTTGCCTTGCTTCACTAAATCCTAGTGACCCATATGAGTATCAATGGAAGCAAGACTTTTAGAACCCAGAAGAAACCCTTTGTAAATGTTTAGAAAGCTTTAGGAATGCTCAGATCTCAAAAATTCAAGTTACTTTTTCGTCAAAGGCAGGTTCTATATATATAAAAGAAACTGTAACAGAAATAATCGATTAAATTAGCTCCTGTAATCGATTGTTTAGCATTTGTAATCGATTACATACGCTCCCGTAATTGATTAAAGTGTTCAAGATAAGTTCTGGGTTACAGCAACGGGTCATTTAATCGATTATCCCGATGTGTAATCGATTAAATCAGACTTTGCAAAAATCATGTTTGTGAAGAGTAATCGATTACAAAATATGGTAATCGATTAAAACAGAAAATATATAAACCATGAAATGAACTAAGTAATCGATTACAATAAGTGGTAATCGATTAAAGCAGATTGATCTCAATTTCAAAATATGTAAGTAATCGATTACAGTTTAATGGTAATCAATTAAACCAGTCACTCAGTCAAATTATGTATATGCAAGAATGAAATAATCGATTAATACAATGATGTAATCGATTAATATGTTCTTAATCATTTCCAGAAAGTTTAAAGAACAATATAATCGATTATTTATATCTAGTAATCAATTAAACCAGCTTAGAACAATTTTTCAAAATACTTGGCTTATTTTTTAAGTTCCAAATCAATTGCTTAAAGCTTTTATGATATAATGCATGAATGATTATAAATGGTATGCATGCAAGAACTTGGATCATCAGAAGGCTTCCTTTCCTTTTACATTTAATCACAATCTTTATCTTCAAGCCTTCAAGCATTTTGAAAGTCAAAACCTTTCCAAGTCTTTACAAAGCTTCAATCTTCAAGAGCTCCCCCTCAAATCAACAATCTCCCCCTTTTTGGCTTTAAACATGTCAAATTTGAAATTGAAAAACAATGGATCTTGTGATTAAATGGAGAAGCTTCATACCATTTTATTGCATATGCTTAACACCTGAAAAATTTAAAATCCCTTTGCAAGAACAAGTGTTAAAAGCATCTGATTTTAAGTCAGCATTCATTCATAACATATATGTGTTCATTTCAATCAATTTAAGCATAGAACTCCCCCTAACTCTTCCAAATAAAGCAACTAAAATTTCAGTTCAAAAATAGCACAAAAAAAGGGGCAAACAGAGTATTATGCAGAGCATGTTGGTTTTCAATTATTCTCCCCCTATTTGGCTTTTTAAAGGCAAAAATGCAAGACATAGCAGATATAAACACAAACTGAAGCATAATATTGCATTAATTTTGAAATGAGGAGTACATAATAGGGCTTAACATTGAAATAAGAAAGAAAATACGTGAAAACAGAAAAAACTAAAGCCTAAAATTCTTCAGATTCATTATCCATCTTAAGTGAGGCCTCTATATCATCTAATCTATCATTTAATTCCCTAAAAGAGCCTAAGACTTCAGCCTTGAAGTCATGATGCATCTGCAGTAGGCCATCCATTTTAGCCAGCACTAGTGACTCAACTGTGAATGAGTGGGCTGTTGAGAAGTGGCTCCCACATGAGCAGAATCACCAGATTCTTCACTGTCAGCAACATGCTCCTGTTGCTGAGGCATCTGAGGAGGCTGAGGAGGCTGTCCACCCATGACCCAGCCATCATCAGTCTTGTGCAATCCAAGCTTTGACAGATGTTTTTCTTGAATGAGGCTGTTGGATGAGTTGGTGTTGTCCACCACTTCATTTGACACATCAATGCCAAAATGATCAATGAATCTAGATACAAGAACAGGATAAGGAAAGGGAAAATTAACCAGCCTTTTAGACTTCATCATTATTTCCTGAAAAATGAGAACCCAGTTCATGGGAATAGAATTTGTGAGGCCATACATAAGTTGCAGGTCCTCATCAGTAGCTTAGACATGATTGGTTGCCCTAGGGGTTAAGATGTAGGTGATAAGGTAGTGGAGAAGTCTGTTTTCTGGTGCCATAGGACCAGTACTCAATCTATACCTAATAGGGTAGTTTGGGTCAGTGAGACACTCCCTATAGGTTCCTATTTTACTGTAACCACCAGGGGTCTCATCAAATTTTCTTTCCCCTTCATTAACAACCCCAGCAACAGACTCCCAAATTTCTGGAGTGATAACCATCTCTACCCCCTTAACAGTGGATTTAAAGTACCCTTGCATAGAGCCTTTTCCACAGGTG
>PYAF01004922.1:712802-737145 GCA_007407185.1 Glycine tomentella | reverse complement strand
CCAAAACCCTCTCTTCTCCTTCCTCCAGCACCCCACCTCCATTGTTGGACCTCCAAGCTTCTTTTCTTCACCATATCTCACCAAAATCCATCCCTTAAACACATTTTGTGATGGAAATCACTTCTAGAGCTTGAATCCATCCTCTCTTTCCCCTCAAACCCACTCATTGTGAGAATCCCTTTCTCAAGGGAAGTTTGTGGAACTAGAGCTCAGCGAGGAACGGCGACGATTCATGAGTACCTAAGCTAAGGGAAGTCGTCCGTGGGCCTTCCTTGTGACCTTTGAGGTAAGAAACTCGAGAAATGCCTCTTGATTTGTGAGTTGGGGTTTAGGGTGAATAGTGACCCACTTTTGATAGAGCTAGTTTTAGCCTTGGATCGTGTTGAATCATGTGCTTAGTATGTTGAGGGGATGTAGGATTAGCTCTCATATGTGAGTTTGGTGAATGTTGATTTCATGGCTCTATCTGATGCATGTGTTGTTGTTGGGCTGAGTTGCTTGGCCATATGTGAACATGCTAGAGCCTTGGCTGGTGGTTTAGATGGCCTTGAGAGGCTATTTGTTTGGTAGCTTGTGAACGATAAGCTTTTGTTGAACCATAGGATAGACGACCTTGTGGTTTTGGAAAGGATTGTGAGTCCTTTCATTGTGAGCGGTTGTGAACTGTGATTGCTTTGTGCCTTGTGTGGCTTGTATGTTGATACATGTTGTATGTGCCTTGTATAGGACGTGACACCGCGGGTGTCAGTGGCGTGGGCCACAGAGCACGGGGAGAACTGCAGAGCTCGGCTTTGTCAGGTAAGTTCTGGACCCTTGGGGATGTTTCCCACTTGCTTGTGCTCTACCATACTCCGAAGGAGTAGTGGTTTCATTCATGATACATGCATTGTGTGGATGTTGCATACTCATGATAATATATACTTGTATCTGTGCTTGATAAATGTGTTAAGCCTGTTATTAGATCTTCTGGTCAGTAAGATATATATGGACCTCCCTAGGAGTAGAGCGCAACTCCTAGTTTGGTATGCTCAAGGTTGACTCGGTCCCGGGATGCGGAGATTCCCTAAGACCAAGAGCTAGGTGTGTCCCGTCGCGGTTGATTGCCTAGTCTCGGAGGTGCCATATGCGTGCATCCATGCGAAGGGTTAGCACCCAATGGGATGGCACGGGTGTGAATTCCGGTTTCACACTGAGGTCGGCGTTTGACTCGGTCCGCCGTACATAGAGCTTGGATAGCTTGTTTGTATTGTTGTGAGTGGCCGGGATGGCACAGATGGTTGTGATACCCTGATGACTTGTGTCATGGTGAGTGAGCCAGGGTGGAGAAGATACCTCCAAGGACCCTGAGCTTACTGAGATGTTTATCTCACCCCGTGTGGGGCTTATGCTTTTCAGGTGATGCTTCTGGTAGAGAGGAGCGGTCTCAGGGCGGGAGGCCCCAGTAGAGACAGTACCTGCTTAGCCTCGGGCAGCAGAGGATGGCTTGGAGCTCGGCTCAGCTTTATTTGTATTTTGTACCCCTGCAGAGGGAATACATGTGTATGCACA
Source organism: Glycine tomentella (assembly GCA_007407185.1). Taxonomy (NCBI): domain Eukaryota; kingdom Viridiplantae; phylum Streptophyta; class Magnoliopsida; order Fabales; family Fabaceae; genus Glycine; species Glycine tomentella. The sequence continues at coordinate 735,597 of PYAF01004922.1, read as the reverse complement.
TGTGTTTTGTGTTATATATGTATATACTTTGGTTATGTATGCCCTCGTGTGAGGAAGGATCCTCGGGATCAGGAAGCGCTCGGACGCTTATTCTTTTGTAAACACCTCGGGTGTCAGATGATGTTGTATATAACCAGTTATGTTACATATGTGTATGCTTCCTCCTGTTTATATCTTTGAGATATGTATGTTATCTGCCTATGTTTATGATGTGTGAACTGGATCAGCAGGGTGGTGAGTGGTTTGTTTGTGCTGAGATGTCTTAAACCATACGTAATGAAATCAAGGAATATGGTTTTGATTTACGCTCCCGTAAAATGTTTTAATTAACCGTGATTAAGCGCTGATTCTGATATAATCATAATGATAATACACCGGGTGCACACGGGGTGTTACATAATTCCTATATAACATTCAAATATTTTGACATTCGAATGATCAGCCAAGAAATCTATTACAACTTGGCCTTTAATAGCTTTTAATGGCACAAAATTAAGCAAAAATTTTGTTAACACAAGGGTCCATTTCCCTATTTTATTGTGCATAATAGATTTAGATAACATAAATTTAGTAACATCGTTATTAGAGAGTGCTTAAACATAGAAAGGTTTTGTATAATACTTGAGTTTAGTATAAGAGTAATACAAGCATAAACACAATTTTTTTTATTGCACTATATTTAATTTCGACATCATTAAGAATTCAACTTAGATAATAAACAACACATTCTATGCGATTATCATCCTCTTGCACCATCATGCTTGCAATAGTTGAATCTGATGCTACAATGTACAATCTCAAGTCTTTGCCTTTCACAGAAGGCACTAGAACTGATGGATTTGCAAGATTTCTCTTAATATCATTAAAAGCTTCTTGGTGTTCCTTTTTCCATCGAAATTCAACTTCATTCTTTAATCTGAGTAAAGGCGAAAACACTTTAGTTTTTCCTAATAGATTAAAAATGAATCTTCTAAGAAAATTCACCTTACCTAATAATGATTGAAGTTGTTTTTTATTCTTTGGACGGGAAGTCTCCAAAATGGCTTTCGCCTTATTTTTATCTACTTCGATCCCCTTTTAATGTATAATGAAACCCAAGAATTCACCTATAGATACACCAAAAGCACATTTTAAAGGATTCACTTTCAATCTATGTTGTCTCATTCTTTCGAATGACAATCTCAAATGGTCAAGATAATTATCCTTCGATTCTGATTTTACAACAACATCGTCTATATAGACTTGTATAATTTTCCAATCAAATCATGAAAGATAAGATTGTTGTTCTTTGGTATGGTGCGCCAACATTTTTCAAACCAAATGGCATTACTATTCATTCATATGTTCCTAATGCCCCCGAGCATCAAAAAGCAGTTTTAGATGTATCATTTTCAACAATGTATATTTAATTATATCTTGAATAACCATCTAATAGACTTAACATTCTATTCCATGTTGTTGAATTAATTAACATATCAGCATTAGCATAGGGTATTCATCTTTTAGGGTTGCTACATTTAAATCTCTAAAATCTATACATACACACATTTTTCCATTCTTTTTAATCACAATAACAATATTTGAGATCCAATCAACATACCTTGTAGTTCGAATAAACTTGGTCTTCAATAGCCTTTCAATCTCTGCTTTAATAACCTCTAAGACATTAAGAGCGAATCTTCTTGGTACTTACTTCACTGGTTTTTTGCCTTCACAGATTGTCAATCTGTGTTCCACCAATTCTGTACTGAGTCCAAGCATATCTTCATATTCTAAGGCGAAACAATCCTTGAACTCATGTAATAAAAAAATTATTTTTCCTCAAAGCCCAACTTCTAACAGCATACTTACATAAGTAGGCTTTCGATTTTCTTCAGTCCCCAAGTTAATTCCTTCTAAAGGATCTTGAGATTCCATCCTTTTTTCGACCCTAAGGACATTGGTTTCTCGAAACCTAAAGGTGAATTATCGTAGATACAATCAAAGTTCAAATACTCACCTTTCCATTGAGAAACATCTTTCGATTTCTACTTTACTTCGATGACGTCGGTATTCATCACTTCCTTTCCTTTTTTGATGACATTAGTATCAATCATTCCCTTTTCTTTTTTGATGGCATCGGTATCCATCATTCCCTTTTCCAGGGTTGTAGTAGCCATCGTTTCGATTTCAACAGTCGTAGTAGCCGTTTTTTCGATTTCGACCACCGCAGTAGCTGTGTTTCCATTTTCACCAACCAAAATAGTCGTGGTTTCGATTTCGACGTCCGTAGTAGCCGCTTGTCTGATTTTGACAGCTGTAATAGCCATATTTTCGTCTTTGATGGTCGCAGTAGTCGTGTTTCCCTTTTTGACGGTCGCAATAGTCGTGGTTTCGATTTCAACGGTTATAGCAGCCACTTGTTTTTTTTATTCGGCTATGTAAGCTGATAAGCGAGCCATGAAGCTTGCATATGCTTGTGTCGAAGTCGTGGTTCTTAAACTTTGGTCGTTTTCTCAACGTCCTTGTTAATCAAAGGAAAACCTCTATTCGTATTCTAGCAAAAGAATTTGTCCTTTTTGTCACCTGGTTTGTTATTCACATAAAATGAATCTTTGATTTCGACGGAGTGATCCTTGCCATTGCTTGATTGCCTTTGGTTGCAAAGGCAGCATAAATTCCATACAATGACTAATCCACATTGACCATCTCGAGTTTGTCATCCTCATTCCAAAAGAACAAATTTTGATGAACTGTCGACGGAACAACACCAACTCCATGGAACCATTCCCTTCCCAATAACATATTCAAATTAGCTTTTGAAGAAAAAACATTGTAGGCCTCCTGCCTACTGAAATGTCTAAGCAAATCATTCCCTCAGAATTTGAACCTCTATTCATATTCCAACAAAAGCATTTGTCCTTTTCGTCACCTGGTTTGTTATTCACATAAAATGAATCTTCGACTTCAACGGAGTGATCCTTGCCAATGCTTGATTGCCTTCGCTTACAAAGGCAGCGTAAATTCCATACAATGACTGATCCACTTCGACCATCTTGAGTTTGTCATCATCATTCTGAAAGAACAAATTTTGATGAACTGTCGAAGGAACAACACCAACTCCATGGATCCATTCCCTTCCCAATAACATATTGAAATTAGCTTGTGAAGAAAAAACACTATAGGGCTCCTCCTACTACCTACTGAAAAATCTAGGCAAATCACTCCTTCAAAATCTGAAGGTTTTCCACAAAATTCATACACCACTATTTTGTGAAGAATTAAACCCTCAACTGTCCTTCCCAAACTTGCACAACATAAACCTTGGCAAGATATTAAATGCAACCTCACCAAGATCTTATTAATAATTTGGTCCTCCACCATAGCAATCAAATGGAGTTGTTTCATGTGCAATCTCATATCCTCAGTGGTTGGATTGAAAACTACAACATTTCGATGTGGTGTGAATTAAGAAACTTGTGTAACCCAAACAACCTTTGGACTTATAGAAGGATCATCAAAGTAATCCCCTCTAGCATAATCACTCAAGATATTTCTGTTCTGATAATCTTCTGCATATTTCATTGGTAAGATCGAAATGACTCCACATATTGCTTCTAATAAGTCTTCAAACCCAGAGTCGAAAGAGTTTGTTATCATTTCTTTCTCCTCCTAATCCTTGATTAAGATTACCTTTTCGAATCTAGAAGGTGGACCTTCACTAATTCTGTCAAAGACTGGCGGCCTTGCAACATTTTTATGTTGCATTGCTAGTATCGCATCTCTCTTCATCTTCTGATGCTTCCTTTATTAGGTTTTGACATATTTCGATTCACCCAAGGAGGATTTTGATATTCATAATATCCCTTCCTCAAACTTTCAGTGGTTCCTCCCCTTCGAAGAGCCAAACTACTCACTTTGAACTCCTTAAAATATGAATTGGATCTTTTATTCCCTGGTCGAAACCACTTGTTTGTTGTAACATTTGCTTGAGGGACATAGGAATCCCTCTAAGACACATTGTAAGGCCTCTGAACTGGCTCAGAGTCATGCTTACACTGAGCTTTTCTTTTTCCTTAACCTTTGTTTCCAGCACTTTTTTGAAACTCTTTCGAATTTATGACGCCTCGAAAGCTTTGTATGTCGATCTATCAAACACGACACTACAATGAGGACACAACATAACCTCTTTCTCATCTTTTAGTTTTTTCGATAGAAAATCAACCAGTGATTCTCCTGCAACTGGAAAAATTGACTCTTTCTTATTTTCGAACTCCTCTAAGGCTTGGTTAACCTCTTCTTCAGACAGAGGAATGCTCAGTTTGATGTCCCAATTGAGGCTCCAATCATCATGATGTGCATGGGTTCTACTTAGTTAGCTTGAATGTGAAATGGGGCAGTGTCTACTTTCATTGGTTTTTCCTCGAACTTCAATCTACCTTCATCAATAGCCTTTTGGACCATGTCTTTGAAACTTAAACAATTGTTAGTCCAATGTCCAAAAATATTATGAAATTTGCAATATCTTTACCTTTTCTTTGTTCAAATGTAGGTACTTAATGATCATCACTATAAGCAATTTGTTTGTCTTTCAACAATACATCAAATATTTTATCTAGCTTAGTAATGTCAAAACTATATTTCGAGTTTGGCAATTTCTGCTTTTCATCCACCTTTAACATTTGACAAGTATAAGGAGGTTCAGGCTATAATTCTGCCACACATATTTCATCCTCCTCTTGACTAACATCGAAATCTTGATAATTTACAGAATTATTATTATTATCTTTATATGGTTCCAAATATGCAATTTTCTCTTTTCTACTTTTGTCAAATCTTTTGTCTTTCTTTTCATATTTTATTTTCTCAATTCTTCTTACTCTTTCTACTAATTGTGTCATATCTCTAACCTGTTGATTCACCAACTTCTTTCGAATTGAAAATCTAAACTTGCAGTAGCTATGTTGACTATTTCATACTTAGGATTTTAAGTATAACATCGAGATTTCATTTGTTGAAATCTATTTAAGTAATCTTCAATTGTTTCATTACTAAAACTTTTAGTGGTTGCCAAATCCATGAGACTAACCTTAGTCTCTCCTCTAAAGAAATGTTCATGAAACACTCTTTCAAGTTATGTCCAAGTGTATATCGACTTTGGTGGCAATATGGTGAACCAAGTAAAAGCATTTTTTGTTAAAGAACTAGGAAAATATTCCATTTTCAGGAATTCATCAATGGCTAAGTCACCACATTCTATTTGAAAATGGGCTACATGTTCTACAATAGATTCTTCTAATTCTCTCACAAATTTCAAAAACTTAGGCACCTTATATCCTCTTGGCAATTCAGATTGTAAAATATAATCAGGGAAGGTAGAAACAAAGTAAGGTGGTTATGCATTTCCTACTTTGAAGTCATGCATATTCAAATCTTGTTCGATCATTTGATTGATCTGAGGATTTTGAATTGCTTTGAGGTCTAAACCTCTATTTGGTCCTTGAAGCATTTGATTTAGTTGCATATTGGTTAAGACTTTATCTGCATTCTGATTTCTATTAACCAAAATAGGGTTTTATCATTCATTATTCGAGCCAGGATATTAACATCATTTTTAGTATTATTATTATTAATAGGTCCCTCTTGAATTGGTATTTCCTTAATTACATGTCTATTTGCAGGTTGATTTCTAGGAATGGCCAAAGCATCTCCTATTCGAGTTAAGATACCATTCATTTGCTGATAACTTTTGTTGGTAGTTCTTAACATAAGATTTAAAATTGAGGTCATATGATTTGTTAAAGTATTAACCAACATGATTACTATGGTCTATTTGTTGTCTAAAGACTGATAATGTTTCGTTAGAAACACCTATAGAGACCATGTTGCTTTCCTATTATCCTATCCTCAATAGAAACTCTTATATTTCTTAACTGAACAACATCATGAGAATGATTATTGCCCCAAGTTCTAAAAGCATGTTAGTTCATCTACTGAACACAATAGGTGGTATTGAATTTTGACTTTAAGGCATAGGCAGACTCAGTTGTAGTATATTCCTTTTATTAAACACTGATGGCAATCCCCATGGTCTGGTGGTGGAAAATGGTGGGGTGTTTGTGGTTGATATTATATTATTTTTGGTAACGAAGTTTCGACAACACTTGTCTGAATTTATGAGCGCATCACATCTTCACCACTTACATTTATATAGTCATTGTTTGCCTGACTTGTACCTACAACCATTTCATTATTTACCCCAGTAGGTAAATTTGTTTGATTTTGTTCGTTGTTGTCACTATTATTGGTAGAAGTGTGTGCAACGTTATTATTACTATTGTTTTTATTAGTATAGGCGAAAGAGCTACCTGGAAGCTAGTTACGGTTGTGCAAAGAATATGAAGGAAACTGGTACCCTATTAGTTCAGACTATTGTTTGTCATTCTACCACTTCTTAACAACATACGATTCTCATTAAGACTTGTTCTTAAGATTGAATTTTTGGCAAACTTGTCCCACCGGGCGTGCCAATTTGCTAATCGTGAAAATTGCACTTACTCCTCGAAAGGAATATATTTTTATAACAAACTGAGTAATTTTCACTAAATGATTCTATTAACAAATAAACTTTAAAAATGAGACATAGAATTCATTCTCAATTGTAAGTTATTTTTAATCAATCAAGCAAGTTCATAGTTTTCAATTTATCAGAGAATTGTCTAATACTTAATGTACATAATAACAGTAACTTTGTTAAAGATATTCATTTTTAATTATAGTAATATCATATAATTGTCTATAAGATGATTTGTTATTAAAAGGTTAATTTTGATAATTATTATACTTCGATAGTAATTTCTATAGTCACTAGAAATAGAGATTGAAAAGGTAAAGGTTTCAAGAAGAAATAGGGATTCGAAAAAGTACAAGATTTAGAAATGTGCAGGAAAATAAATAGACATGAATTCATAAAAGATGATAATTGAATACATACACGATGGCCTGTAGAACCTTTAGTCAATTTCGATAGTAGGCATGTAGGTGCTTTGAGGAATAAAGTGATTTTGTTTCAACCCCCTTGAAATTGACAGTCAATAGTTTTATTTATAGACTTCTAATGTTAACGATCGAATTACATGATTTCGACACGTGCACAAAGATATTCCTAAATACATTGATATGATATTAGTAATTGTCGTCACATAACTTCTTCACAACCGTGTTAATTGGTACTTCAATCTGTCAATAAATACTTTGCTCTCCAGCGCTTTTCAATCCAAAGTGCATGAGTGAAATTATCAAAATTAGCAATCTCAATCAAAATAATTTCCTTCGATTACAAATCAAGTTTCACGAATTCTTCCATATTCTGCTTGTTTTTTAAGGGATTCCTCTATTCATCTTTAGACAAGTATATTGAAATTTGATTTTTATAACTTAATCAAATTTTTCATAATAGAGATAACACATTGACATGGATCAATGATGTGAGAATGACATGACACTAACATGATGACATGTGATTAAGAAAAAAGTACAATTGTGAAAAAATGAGGGGGGATGTGTAATATTTTGAAAGTATGAGAGCAAAATGCAAAAAAAAAAATATTTAATGATAAGAATTATTAAAAATTCATATTAATATTTGATATCTTTGAACCTCCCTAAATCATTTTAACCCACAAACACTACTTTCCCATGTTATCAATTGCAAACCACCATTTGATCCACAGTAATCTAATCCTACCACTCAAAGTCTTGAATGCATGTCCCATTACATAATAAGTAACATAAGTTTTTCAATTCTCGTTAATTTCAATAGAACTTTGCAATTGAAAATAAGGGTTCATAATTGTTTTGAAAATGTTTTATTAAGAAGGAATTAAATGAATAATCGAAGAACTTATTTGTTGTGTAATGAGGTTTGCATTCATGGCTTTGGGTAGTAAGGTTAGGTTATAGGGAGTTAAATGATGGTTTGTGATTAGCAATGACATGGTTTGGTTTGCAAGAAGGTAGTGTTTGTATGTTATAATGGTAAAAGATGTTACAAAGTCATTAAAATGTGCAATATTTTGGAAGTATGAGACAAAAATGCAAAAAAAATAATGATAATACAAATAAATGGCAAATTTAATATGATTAAGGAACGTGAATTAGTTGAAAGGATCTTATAATTAAAAATATAAAAAGTATTAAAAATATGATATAAATTGTCCTATGATAATAAATTCATTTAGCGGTGATATTTCTTATTCATGATGAATCACCTATCAAGGTTATCCACTCTAGCCATTACCTCATACTTAACAGAACTTTTACCTCATAAACCATAAATCATTTCATATCTCAAATGGGTCTTAAACCTCTCATAATTTGAGTTAAGAATAAATAAATTTGAGGTTTTGTTAAAAATTTAAAAAATAACAAGAATAAAATTTTGCAACAATTAAAATTTAAAATTTTAATAAATTAAATTTTAATAAAAAAATATGTAAGATCAATACATTAATTAGAAAAAATAGGCAATTAAACCTTTTTTAAAGTAATTAAACCTAAAAAATAATAATAAGAAATGTTTGTAACATGTTTTCTTTTTATTGTTTTGGACTTTAGAATTTTAATTTAATTTAATTAATAAATTGAATGTAAAGTTTATTTCATTCTCTATTCAATAAAACATACCACAAATTCAATATTAATAATTAAAAGGTTAAAATATGTTTTCAATCTCATATAAATACATGAATTTTGTGTTTAATGCATGATAAAAAAATTTCTTTACATTATGTCCCTAATAAAATTATAATTTTTAGTCTCCAATAAATTAACTAATATTATGTTTGTTCCGTGATAAAAAAATTATTTGTTATTAATTTTTTTTCAAAGAAGATCACAAAAACATAATTTTTTTTTATCAAAAACAACATAAAATTCATTAATTTATAAAGAATTAAAAAAATCGCAAAAATTTAAACCAAAATTATCCTTATATTAGAAACTAAATGCAAAAAAAAAAAAAAAGTTATGAGGGAAGAACTTAGACTTATTAATTTATCAACTAAATGCAAAAAAAGTTATGAGTGAAGAACTCAGACTTATTAATTTATCATAGATTCAAACATATTTTAGCCTAATCAAAATTATATCCCTAAGTTTAAGGGACTTGGGGGGAAAACTAAAGAATCAAGAATGTCTATTCCAATTTCCACATGACTACATAGTTAAATGGAAGATCTCCAAAATATAACAGCGAATGGTGAAACCATATGCAAGGAGATGAAAGCAACAAGAAAAAGACAATGGAAAAGGAAGAAGAAGAGGATCGTAGAAGAGAAGCTGCAATGGCTTCCTCATCCTGTCTCCGACTCAATTGTAACCCTAAAGGCATTACCCAAGACCAACTCTCAAAATTTCGTGTGGGTACCCTCTTCAATTCAATTCACTTTTCATTCTTTTCTACATCCCCCACCTTCAAAAAGCTTATAAATTTCAGATTTTTCCAACATTCTGAAACCTGGGTATGTATTGTTTTACTGTTGTGCTTGTTTGGTGTTATGTCATGTTAACGTTCTCTGAACGTTTGATTGTGATAGGAGCTACACAAGAGGCGCTTGCAACTGAAGTCAAAATCAAAGTTCAAAACGAAATCCAAAGGTTCTTTTCTTTTTTATCTTAATTGTAATGGTTTGTGTGTTTATGTTATTGTTGTTGATGTTCTAGTTCTGTAATATTTTGGTTCTGCAGATGGGGCCAACAAAAAGTCACATGGTTATGGTTTATCAAGCCAAAACAGTGTAACTCAAGGTTCAAATGTTGATCACAAAGAATCAAGGCTGTGGAATGATTGTGAAGGATTTGATTCTAGAATTGAAGACTCAAAGGATGATGTTCCTGTGATGTCTGCACCAAAGAAGCAAAAGTTACATTGGGGGTATATTTATATATATTTATAACTCCACTTTGGTTGATAGATCTTAGTTAGCAATGGTTAATTCAAATTTTTTTTAACTACCGTAGTTAGGAGAATGATTATGTGATCTAGGACCATTATGATTCCTACTAATCTCCACATAACATGTATTAAAATGTTATTAATACTTTCTTGTAAATTGAAAACTTGAGAATGTGTCACGTAGGTGTTAGTTGGGATCATAGGACACATGGAAATCACATACTACCTAATAATTTATCCATAATTAGGGTATTTGGCTTCCTTGTGTGATCATGAAGTATTCACACAAGGTTTGATCTTTTAAATCAGCTATGGGACTAATCTTCAGTCCGACTTAGTCACACTTACAATCGCCCCTCCCAAAAGCTATGTTCTACGGGAATCAAAATTAGTCTTCCTCGCAAGCTTTGCCTATGTTACCAACTAGGTTATATCCATTAGACTGTTAACATATCACATATCACCAACTATGGTTAATCCCTGTTTTAACATCACATAACACTGGTTGTGTTTATAGCATTGTAATTGTGTTTTGTTCATGTATATATTTCAATTGTTTTGTTTCACGTCACAATCATTTGATGTGTGTTATTAATATTTTGTAGGCTTGACACTAAGAACAGGTGGGAGAGGAAATCTAACATGTAGATATCAACAAGGAACTGAAGTGAGGAATCTGTGAAATTTGGTTAAACTGATTATGAAAAAGGGTATTATTCGAGGCCAAAACACCATGGAAGTGCTCAAGAGTCAAGACATTGTGTTGCAGTTGCACATGCTAAGAGAAGATCAGTTATTCATGTTTTGGGGCTTAAAAGATGGCATGATTTTCATTGATATCCGTAACATTTGCCTTGGTTGTTTATAGCAAATAATGTTGGTAAATACGGAGCTAAAGCTATATTTGATATATTAGCATTATCATTAGTGTATCCTTCAAAGAAACTGTTTGATCTTTAGACTGAAAGATAACTTAGAATTTTCGGTTTAAGGTTCTTTATATATATGTGTGTGTGTTACTCTGTTCATTCCCCCAACCTGACGATTATATACATTTCAAATTGAGTACAAGAAATTGGACCAATCAGGATCATGTTAAATGTTGCTCTTTATTATGCTTAACATAATTGTTAATTTGTGTGAAACCAATTTCATCAGAACAACGCTAACAAGTGTAAAAAAAACACTATATTTTTCAAGTGTTATTTCCTGTGTTTAAGAAATAATTTATATTTAAATTCCTGTGTTTGGTGCAACTGTTATTTCCACAGAATAGCATCTGTGTAAGTTTATATAGTACAGGAGACTCGTCTGCACTTTGCTAATCATTTGCCACATGTCCCATTTTTTGGATGATTTGTCAAGATTATATTTAATGGGACGCAACATCTAACTGAATTTTTTTTTAGTCACAACTGTGCACAAAGTGACTGCATTCATTTAGGAGCGTAGTTCTTTTGTGACCAATGGTTCAGAGATCCAATAAAATCTTGAGGAAAAAATAAATAAATTTGTAAACACCTTTGATGGCAAAAAAAATTAGTATCGTTATTGTAAACAAGTTAACTATTTGGTAACTCTGACTAAAAGATGTGCTTACATTGATGCAGCTAATTCACTTGCATATCCTAGAAATGCCAGGCATAGAGTGCATATCAGGATAAATACTCACTACTATGCCACATTTTCCCTTCTGAGATGTTCCTATGTGGTTGTATCATTCGTCAATTTACTAAACAAATTCAATATTATTATTTTCTCGTTACCCGTTTATTATATCAAAGGAAGATCGTGAAAATTTTCCCTCAATTTTGAACATAGGATATCCTACTTATTCAATTTAATTTGACATTTGAAGTGAGAATGTTCTTGCTGCCATACATTGTGACAAAAACTCAGTTTGAAAACATAGTAGTGAATACTGATGCTTGACCAAAGCTCACACAATATTGTTCCCATATTTGCACATCAGCAAAATTTGGTTACAATAAACAAGCTATCCCAGTTATCACTCATGCCAGACAAATGTGTGGAACAAGTAGCAAGAGCATAAAACAGTTCTTTGAGCAGCATAGGAATTAAGAACACATGCATTTCCTCGAATATTTTCATGCTGAAGCACTGAGAGCACGTTCTATTTCCTCCAATGATCGACCCTTTGTTTCCACAACATTACCAGCTATGTACAAAACAGCAAGAACACAGACAGCTGAGAACCCCAAGTACACGGAGCTGATACCAAACTTGTTTACAACGCTCAAGAAGTAGAGGCCAATGACAAAGTTGGAGATCTGATAAGACCAAATAAAATCATAGTTCCATTTTCAACATAATATTTAGGCAACTAAGTATTGCAATAAGCTTAATGTAGCATAAATCGTATCAATATAATTATCATTTAGTGAGAAAGATCCAAGGAACTTCTGAAATAAAATATCGAGCGAGGAAATTCATAGTAAAGCTATTTTCCAAGGAATGTTTCTTCAACGATAGCATTTAGAAAATAAATGTGTAGAAGGGCACAACTGTGTTGGCGAGTTTTGTGATACTTTTGCTCTTTAATTTATTTGTTTATTTTTATTTAAGAACAGCAAGTTGAGTGTTTGGTAAGCTCACAGCAACTGCTATTACAAAGTACAAAAATTTTAGTTTGTTTTAGCTTTTAAGTAGTATAATTTCAAAATTTTGGCAAGATAAAGGCCTTAACCACAGGTAAAATATTAGGTTCCACAGTGAAGTCACTCACCCAATGTGTGCCTAATGACAAAGAAACTGCTTTTGCTCTAATTCTAGAAGCAAATATCTCTGGTAGAAGAAGGGCAGGCACAGGACCAGCACCAAGAGAGAAGGATAGGACATAGCTGGTTAATTCATAGAAAGTCATCAGAAATTTGAGTCTTAAATAATAAAAGAACATATAAGTTCATTGAAGTTTAAGTCATGAAGTGAATGGAATCACTATTATTGAAAAAATTAAATGACTTACAGAACAGTCCCTAGAACAGCAAGGGTGCCAGAGTATGGTGCAAGAACCTTCCATGTAAAAGACAGAGAAAGAAGCAACATAGAAGCAGCCTGGGAGAGACATAAAGAAAAGGTGTCAATTATACAAATGAAAAATACACGATGTTTTATTACACAGCTTAAAATAAGTTGAATAAGGTATAACACACCAGAAATGAACTAAGCCATTGGGATGAAGATTTAGTTTGAATTATAAACAAAATCATTTGAGTTGTTTAAGCAACTAAGAAGAGTAAGAACAGATCCATTACCTACCAACCTAATTATGCTTCTCACATGTAAGCATGAAATGAAATCAAGCATCATAATACTTTAAAATTACCTTTCCTTCCTTCAAGAATGGAATAAAGTTCAATCCCTTGTTTAGACTTTTCTCAAAAATGTATTGCATTGCCTCATTTTTATCTTTCCCATTTTAAAATATGGCACAGTAATATCTACAAACCGTCCATTCCCTAGTACTAGCTACACAAGTGCATGAACTCTTCCAAATCACAATGTCTGACTAGCATTAGAATCTCCAGACTCCCCTTTGTAAATAATAAACCCAATAGATGAATAGAATCAGCATGTGATAAATAAAAACTAAACATACAACCACAAAAGTATGTGGAGGATAAGGAAATTCATGCACAAAAAAAAGTAAATCAGCATACTCAAGTAGGATGAATACATTTGTTTCTCTGCAGAAGCATTTCTATTTTCTAGTATAATGTGAGTACTGATAAAGTCAGTATTACTTGTATTCATGTTTTGCCATGTAGACCTTTCAAGTATCATAACCGAGTTGAAGGCTGAAAGCAGATAGTTTCTAAATTATCAAAATGATTATGTGTCCAAAATTATATTTGAAGTACAATGGTATATTTTGACACATATACCAACCATGCATTATGTCACTACAGTAGCGTAAGGTATACTTCTTTTGCTCTGGACAATTTTAGCCAGGCAAGGCATAAGGCCCACAAAAATTAATATTTGACAATTAAGCTTGTGATGCTTCAGGGATGTGATTAATCCATCATGTAACATCTAACATTTTATGATTTAGGTCTAACAAGATGTGTGCTGAAAACAACTATTACCATTCCACTAAAGCTTGTGATAAGGAGACTTTTCCTTCCTTGTTTGTCCATTAAGGAGGAAGCAATACAAGTTCCTGCAACAAAATAAAACTTCAATCAGAAACAATATCTTGTTTGTGGAACTTATACAATAACCTTCTTTTACAGAATGCACAATAAACATTTTTAAGAATAAAAAATACTAACCAAAAACATTTGATGCACCAACCAAGGCACTTGCTGCAACATCAGAAGCAATTCCAGCACTACGGAACACAGAAGTTGAATAGTAAACTACAGCATTTATTCCAGCCAACTGCTGGAACAAGAAAAGTGCTGCCCCAACACTGACAACTGAAACAAGGCATATTTTAAGGAAGTGCTATATACTATTTCATAAAAGAATACATTTAATCAACTAAATATTAAACTTAAAAAAAGTTATCAGTGAAATTAAAACATGAACAATGATAAGATTATTGGTAAATAATAATTATTCATACAAATATATCAGGTATAGAAAAGGGCCTCAATGAAATCAAACATCTAAGGGAAGTCTCATGGTTTATCAAATCTGATCTATGCATTGGGTTTAGGTTGAGCCGAGAGAACTGATTTTCATGAATCATCATTCAAGATATATTATCACAATCATTATGAATTTTTCATCGAACCTCCTTTACACAAACACCCTTAAAGAAAGGAAATTTTATGAAAAGAGCTTCAAAAGATGCGGCTTAGCATTATCAGTGAAAATTCTTTTTTTTCTCAGTGTTATCAAACCTAGAATTTGTCTTAACTGAAATTTAGGATACCTTTCCAATATCGACTACTAAACAGATCAAACCACCCTGCTTCAGGTTCTGATGAACCTTGACTTGCTGTTGTTAAGTCATGCATAACTGCAGCAACTCTTTCTTGTCCATAGAGTGTTTTAATAGCCTTTTCAGCTTCAGAGATTTTACCTTGCTGTAAAATAATACATGGAATTTTCTAAGAAAACCTACAATAAAATTTTTGCATTAAGATCTCAACAGACATACAAAAGAAGCACATCATCTATGCATGATAAGTATGTTCTGTTAGACAATATAATAAAATGTTAACATCATAACACAATTTCAATTCAGTTTAAGCATTTAAGGAAATTTTGACAGTATCTTAACTCTAAACTATATCTTAACACACATAAAAGCACATCATCTACGTATAATATGTATATTCTGTTGGATTATATAACAAACATAAGTATGACGTCTCTTACCATTTCAATCCAGTTAAGAATTTTAAAAAATTAATAGTCTTAATTATATTTAAAACATAATATAATCTCTCTTTTAATGTGTTTTAATCTAGTAGTGTTATTTGCAAGGTTGTCACCATATGATACTGTCCCATGGTTAGGTTTGTGACACAAAATTTGATAAATAAATAGAAAAAGCCTTTGATTTGTTTAAAAGTATTTTTTTCCCATTAGTTTAATTGTCACATGAACTTATTGCTTCCATAACAAAAGATACCACAGAATTGCAGTAAAACCTGAACAAGCCAGCGCGGACTTTCTGGGGAAATTGCCATTCCTAGTGCTAACAGAACAGATGGAACTACTGCAATGCCAAACATTGACCGCCACCTGATGAAATAAAATTAAAAATGAAAGTAGAAAACTGAGCAACAAATGTTTCTGGATTCACCAAGAAGAAAATAAATTAAAAATAATGAAGGCACAATCATATTTGAATTTAACTTGAAACTATCACAATCAAATCAGCTAGGAAAAGTTATTTCTGAAAAAGAAAAAATGTGCTATAAGTGAACAACTTTCCAGTGAATCCAGATTCATTGGCTGAAAAAACAAGCTATGACTTCAATAACGTAGAAATATCAAGTACCAACCTCAAGTATTGACAAAAAGAAGCTCCAATGTAAAAACATGGATTTAATATCATTTAGTGTACATCAAATTTTTAGATTGCTTGTTGAATAGTTCAATATATCCTTCACCATAGTGTCAGCATTTTAATATCCAAAGTATGAATGAAACTGCATTTTTATTACAAACCCAAAGTACACAACTAAATTCTCTTATTCATTCATGTCAACGATGATGAGAAAATTCAAAGAGCAACTGATAATGGGACATATCATATTTCAAAACTAAAGAAATCAAACTGACAGAAAATAACTACCAATATTGATGTCCAATCAAAACCTTGACATCAGTTTCTATTGATAAAATACTTTGGATATAAAATTTTCGCATAATTCTCTTCTAGGAGCATGATTTCTTCTGCAACTTCATTTATTTTTCAAATAAAAAAGAAAAACAAATATCTCCACTTTCTAGTAATATTGTACCATCTCTGGATGATATTAATCACCGGAAGAAATGAACAGCTAAAGAGGTTAGGTTAAAATATTCACACCCCTATCCTCACCCCTCCCTGACAAAAAAATAGTGGTAAGGTGAAACAACTCAATACCATATAGGGTTCCCTGCCAGAGGCAGCCCAGCCACCAGTGCCAGAAGAATCCCAATGCATATAAAAAGTTGATTAACAGATCCAAGTGCACCACGAATTTCAGTTGGTGAAATCTGCCCATTAAAAGGAGTTACCACACAGTCCACATAAATTATATAGTCATGATCACAAAGATAAGAATAATATATAAAGCACCTCAGATATGTATAGTGGTACTATAGCAGATGTAACACCAATTCCTATACCAGCAAGTAAGCGACCAATGATCATTGGCTGAACACTCTGGGCTGTAGCCCTGCAAATACATCATAGTTTATAATGACAGATTTCAAAAATATAAAAAGATAAAATCTTATCCTGAAGACCAAGTGACTGACCCAAGAAATGCTCCAATTGCTAGAGGGATTGAGGCTAATTGAAAAGTCCTAGTTCTTCCAAATTGGTCAGCCAATGATCCACCAGTAAATGAACCAACAGTGGCACCAGCAAGTAATGTGCTGACAATCCAGCCTGTTCATGGATATTCAAGAGAAAACAATTGATAGGGCATATGAAAGTGAAGGAAGATTCATGGACAAATGTAATTAAAAAATTCATTTTAATTTTCTTCTATAAAGATCAGTTAATTTTCTGTTTATGTTAACTATACCATTAACATGGACAGACAGGCATACTGATAATTTGCCCTTTATGAGTGTATTAAACAAGAAACTGCATCTTCTTATATCTACAGTTTTCATTGCCTATAAAATCAATCGAATTTTTTTAATAATTTACGAATACCACACACACACACACATAAAGCATGTACCTTGTAGAACAGTATTTTCAGTGATTGCAAGATCCTTAGCAAGGTATTCAAGGGCACCATTTACCACCCTACACCAAACAGGGATTGTTAGAGTTCTCCAACATGAAGATGTTATTTAATGAAAAGTAGTAGCAGTTATACACATGCCTAGCAGCCAAAAAAACATAAAGACATCCGCAAGTTACTCATATCATTTTTATAACTTAGATGGCAACACAAAGAAAATGACATGCTGCATTATTGTCCATTGACCCACATACTAATATGAAGACGTATCCATACCCGAGATGATAGCCGAATAAAATGGCTCCGAGACAGGCAACACCAACATATGGTATAACATTTCCAGAAGATTTGCCCTGAGGAGTAGCTGGAACAACATCTTCAATGTTTCCATCTGCAACTCAATTTTACTTGCTATAAGTATCTGTAAGAACATACAAGTATATGTAACAGCTAGAAAGTTCTCAAATTCAATTCTAATCTGAATTTCCAAGCTAAATTTTGAATTGTGAATAAGAAATCTTATAGAATCCTAAGAGATAAAGAAAAACAACTTGAAATATATCATATAATTGACATATATTGTATAGTGCTCAATGTAATAGGTCTAAACTAGAAATTGACATATATCTGAAGTTAACCACAAGTCTCACAAAATAAAAAACAAGTGTGAAGCCTCTATTTCAGAAAACTAAAAACAGAGCTATGGAACAGCCAAATAAAATGCATAGAATAGAAACAAAGCAGCCAAATAATCAAATAGGGTGCAGTCAGTAGTGCTCATTCATTTCATTTTCATTTAACAATTTTAGCTTATCTAACTTCTCAATTTCTTTCATGAGAAATCATTAAAGATTAAAGAAACATAAAGAAGGAAAAATAACAATTTGTTGAATTATGTAATTCATATCAAATGATACAGAATCACATTGATTCATTCACATATTGCATGATTAGTCATCTGCAATGAATCACATGATATGTATCGCTGGCTAGCTGAATCATACCAAATTGTATGATTTAAATCAAGAATCACAAATCATCTAGCTAGAAGTGAGATTTTACACAGTAAGCTGACAATACTGGGAAAAGCTGTTCGGGGACTTTGCAAATATAAGACTTATAAAGGCAATTTCTAGCACTAAAAGCTGTTTTAAGAATCAATTGCCTTTATAATAAGACTTATAAAGGTGAATTCCAGCACTAAAAGCTGTGTTTCCAGAATCAATGCATACACAACTGCAAAATTTAAGCATGTTAATACCATTAGTATTTAAGAGCCAAAAAGACAAAAGGCAACTATAAATGGCAAATTCTATAGTATATAAACTCTTAACATGGCTCTACAAAAGAATATTATCCTCATAAATTGAATTTCCTAACTATTGCAACCATGTTGAAATTAACATTCTGATAGGGGTAGGAGGTGGGGACAATATTATAAAAGAAGGTGCAGTTAGCATTTTAGCTGTTATTTTCAGTTAGTGGGTTAATGGACAGTTAGTAATAACTAACAGTAAGTGAGGAGAGGTTATAAATAGGAGGTTACAGTTGAGGGGAAGGGTACCTGAGTGGTATATGGAGGTTGTGATCCTCGAAAATCACAAGTGTATTGCAGGAGCTAGTCTCCAATCTTCAATAAAGATTCATTCTTTCATTTTTGTGCTTGGTCCATAGGGGTAGGAGGTGGGGACAATATCATAAAAGAAGGTGCAGTTAGCATTTTAGCTGTTATTTTCAGTTAGTGGGTTAATGGACAGTTAGTAATAACTAACTGTAAGTGAGGAGAGGTTATAAATAGGAGGTTACAGTTGAGGGGAAGGGTAACTGAGTGGTATATGGAGGTTGTGATCCTCAAAATCAGACCTATATACCAAAATATCATCAAAGAAAACCAACACAAATTTCCTTAGGAAAGGCCTCAACACTTCATCCATAAGTGCTTGGAAAGTTGAAGGAGCATTAGTCAACCCAAAAGGCATCACTAAGAACTCATAGTGACCTTCATGGGTTCTAAAAGCTGTCTTATGCACATCCTCAGCTTTCATCCTAATCTGATGATATCCAGCCCTCAAATCCAATTTAGAAAACCATTCAGCCCCCCCAATCTCATCCAACAGCTCTTCTATAATTGGAATTGGAAATTTATCTGGAACAGTAATTTTATTAAGAGCCCTATAATCCACACAAAACCTCCAGCTTCCATCTTTTTTCTTAACCAAAATTACAGGACTAGCAAAAAGACTAGTAGTGGCCCCAATAATTCCAGCAGTCATCATATCTCTCACTAATCTTCAATTTCATCCTTTTGACAATGAGGATATTTATAGGTCTCAAATTGGGAATAGAATTACCAGATTTAAGGGTGATGGCATGATCTTTTTCCCTATGTGGTGGCAATCCTAGAGGTTACTTAAAAAACCCCTCAAACTGTTCCAGAACTTGATCCACTGAAGCAGGTACTGTCCCAGCACTCCTCCAGCATAGTGCCCTTGATCAACTTTAAACTGATGGCAGCCTTAGTCAGCTCAGGTTCAGCCTTCAAAACCACCTTTTTATCTTGAACCTTGACAGCCAATGTTAATTTTTCAAAATTGGCTTCCACCTCTCCTAACCCAGCCAACCATTCCACCCCCAACACAACATCAGCTCCCCCTAACTCAAACAAATAACAATCTTGCTTTACTTTTAACTCTTGCAACTCAAGATGTAAAGCTTTGCACACCCCTTGGCATCTCACCTTGAGGTTTCCTCCATGCTTTCATGTTTGTAACCTCCTTTGTTCTGTTTCGACTTTTATTGACATTTTGCAATACCTCTTGTAATGCAGAATATTCATATATATATATATATATATATATACTTATTTTTGCTGGCAAAAAAAAAAAATCTCACCTTGTGGCCATCCCCTACCTCCACAAAATAGGGATTTGTGGGAGTAACTTTCAATGCCAACTCCTTCACTAATTTCATAGAAATGAAATTGTGAGTTGCCCCACAATCAATCAATACCACTACTTTCCTGTTTTGATTTTTTCCCCACAGCTTTAAAGATTTCTTGGAAGTGAAACCTTCAATGCTATGCAAGGACAGTTGGTGCAATTCTTCTTCCTCATCATCTCTCTCCTCTCCTTGATTCCTACTGAATTCGACGATCACAACCTCCATATACCACTCAGGTACCCTTCCCCTCAACTGTAACCTCCTATTTATAACCTCTCCTTACTTACAGTTAGTTATTACTAACTGTCCATTAACCCATTAACTGAAAATAACAGCTAAAATGCTAACTGCACCTTTTATAATATTGTCCCCACCTCCTACCCCTATCACATTCATGTATCAACTGGATTACAAACCATGACTAAGCATCACATCATTAATTTCATTTATCAAGCTCAGCATTCTCCTAATATCAGTCACTGAATTTCATGTTGGGGAAATCAAGCAACAGACTTAATATAACTAACTGAGTCAACAAACCACATCAACAACAATAGCAAACACAGACAGACAAACAGAGTCCTACTAGAAAACACCAATGTGGTTCAACAACAACAAAATCAAAAATAAAAAAGCAACTTTGCTGTGAAATCCAAAAGCGGCATCATTAAGCAAAACAACACATAGCCCATCAACATGAACCAAGCACATTACATACACATCATTGGCAAATGCAGTCCAAAAAAATTCACAATAGCCAATAAACCAAACAAATCAAAGCCATCAGCAACAGCATACAAACCAGAAGCCATAACCCTCACTGATCTGGGCTTATCGGAGGGCCCAAAAATGTCACCAAAGCCAACTCTAGCATTAGTTAGTTCAGTTTCCATAGTGACAGAACCAAGCCTTAACCCGCAAAGATCATTGTTATTCTTTGCCATGCATACTCTTCTGGGTCTCAGAACACTCCCATTTCTGAACTCTCCAAAACCCACCAACCCCCTACGATTTTGAACCCCAAAAGTGGCTCCCTCAACACCAAAAGTTGATGCCTGCATGCTTTCTGATAGAAAATTCCAATACCCATTAAATCAAAACATGGAATTTTGAAACAATCATATGTGAATCTACAAAATATGCAGGAAAAAAATGATGGTGGGAAATAAATAAAAAATGGCATCATTGATGCAAATGAAAGTAACATGCATTATTACCTAGTAAAAGGGTGACTGAAATTTGAAAAGGGTGAGGAAATTTTTGTGCTTCTGAATGTTGACGTTCAAACTTTAGAACATGCAATTTCTTCTTTTTATCGGGATTTGTGTTTTCTGATGGAAGGAAAGGGCTTCGAAAGGATCGCTACTAAGTTGATCAAGATTTCAACTCTTTATTTTAAAGAGAGAGAAGAAAAAAGTAGATGAAGCTCTTGGTGCTGTTTTGTATCTTATGAATAATTAATAATTTAATTATAACTTAGAGTACAGCTAGTGATTGGAATCTTTTGGTGTACTTTATAGTATTATAATTGAAGATGTTTTAATATTTTTTGAATTTTTTTCTTTAATAGGAGGAAGAGAAAGAGAAAAAATATTTTTTTTTTGAATAATGTGTAAATCTTGAGAAATTTTTTACAAGAACTTATTTTTCATGTTGAAGATTTTTTCACCTTCTTTATTAGGAGATATAGTCAAGATTAGATCTTAAGTTTAAGATCTTTTGCTCAAAATCTAACATTAAAGATGTTGTTAGAAAATAAAAATTTATAATAAATAATTTAATTATAACTTAGAAGATAAAAGTGTTTTATAATAAATGATAAGCAGCATGAATCCATGATTCATCCAATCATAAATAAGGCTTAGAAGTTGTTCCCACACACTTACATAACAGTCTCAAATATCACTATAAAAAAATATATCCAATTCGATTTCATTAAATAAGATATTAAGTTTGAGGTTTATAAATAAATAAAAATCTAATTAAGAGAAAAAAAATCTCATTTAACAAGTTCAGTAACATCTTTTTTGAAAATTAGTCATCCAACAAAATAAATAGATATTTTTATTATTTTATATTAACAACATAATTAAAAAACAATAATCTTAAATTATTCTACTTATAGATATAATTTAGTTAGTGACACGAAGAAATTTGTTGATACTTTGAAATTCTATAAAAAGTAAAAAGTTATAATTAAAAAATGTTTCAAATTATTTTAAAAGTTGATAGTTTGATTCTTACTTATAAAAAATATAATAATCTCAAATAAAAAATTTGTGTTAAAAATTTGAAGAAAAAAAAAATCATAATATTTTTATTCTATTTTAATAGAATTTTTTCTTTCTATAATTGAATAGATTTTTTTTAGAATGTCTATAATCTCTTAAAAAATTATAATCGTAAGTATGAGTAGTATTTTTTTTTAATTAACAGTGTAAGATTTTTTATACTAAAATAAATATCTATTAAATTCAAAATTTTAATCTTCAATCGTGGATAGTTATTTATTATAAATTGTTAACTTTTATAA
>PYAF01004922.1:698444-712702 GCA_007407185.1 Glycine tomentella | reverse complement strand
CTATAATTGAATAGATTTTTTTTAGAATGTCTATAATCTCTTAAAAAATTATAATCGTAAGTATGAGTAGTATTTTTTTTTAATTAACAGTGTAAGATTTTTTATACTAAAATAAATATCTATTAAATTCAAAATTTTAATCTTCAATCGTGGATAGTTATTTATTATAAATTGTTAACTTTTATAAATAATTTAAAATTCATATTTAAAATTATTTATCATTAATTAACACCATTAAAAATTAAAATTTTACAAAACGCATCAAAACTAAAAATATATAAAACCTAATTAAAAAAATTGGTTTTATTTTTTTATCAAAAATAACTATTTTAGTAATTGCACAGACATTTTATGTAAATTTATATTTTATAGATTGTTGAGATAAAAATTTAATTCTAACTAAAAAAGAACACTAGAAACATATTAAAATGGCATTTATTTTTTTATTTTTAAGAAAAACAGGGCAGTACGTCCTTTTTTTTAGTTTATGCCAAGAAACTCTGAAGAAAAAATGGGTTTCGATAGAGAGAAAATAAAAACAAAAAAAGGATTATCTTACGTGGGAATTGAGGATTAGATCATGGCGAGTGCACGTTGGTGCTGCTGGAACAGTGTCCTTTCTCTGGGCACTTACTTCGTTGACGGGTCCCACCCAAAGGAAAGTGTACAACTACTCCACCACAAGTTTCTCTGTCTAGTGTTTTATATTTTCATGTATCTTGACGGATTTTAAAAAATATCGACTTAAAATAGTTTCTTTATTGTTTTTTATTAATTAAATTTTAGGTAGTGTTTCACTTCATGATTGTTAGCATATTGAATTAGATTGATTTTAAAGAAAAAATTATTTGATTCGATTACTTATATTTTTTTATTTTAACATGTAATCAATGTGACTCAAAATTTTAATTTTTTTCGATGGATCTAATTTAATTTAATTTAGTTTGGATTAGATTAATTTTTCGATTTTAATCTTACTTTTATTTTTCTTCTAAAATATTAAATAAATCATAAGATATATGATAAACATAATAAAAAATTCAAAAATATCAAATATTTCATTTATATATTATTATAATTGTATAATCTTTTAAATATATACTATATTATATTAAAAATAAATTTATACAACTTGATAATTATATTTATGCATCCTTTTTTCACTAATTGGATTGATTTTGAGAATCAAATTTGAAATCTAATCTAATTCAATAAAAAAATATTTTTTTAACTTTTTTATCTATTCGATTTTTAATTTATTCAAATTTTTTTAGTTTTCATTGGATTAGATCAATTTATAAATACTCTTATTTATCTGTTCGATTTATAAATACTTCTTATAAGTAGAAGTTGAGCCAAAATTAAAAAAGCTTAAAATAAAATGTAGGTTAATTTTAGTTAATAAATTAATAAAACAAGTAATTTTAACAAAAACTAACTAGCACGACATGACTCGTTGCTTTGACATGTTTTTTAAGCAAGTAAATAATGTAATACATATTCAATTTATTAAGGTTATTATTTTTTTTACTGTATAATAATTATCTCATTTCATTAATAATTATTTCTGCAACACAAGGAATTACATGATTGAAAATAGAGACACTAGGATACAAAGGAGTTGTTCTTGCTAATTGGTGAGCAACCCCATTATCTTGTCTCTTGACAAATCCTATACCAAAGGATGAATGATGAGCTAACAACTTTCTACACTCTTGAATAGACTGTCCAACTTATGTCATATCAGCACTCGCTACCAATCTTATATACCAATAGTTTGCAAACAACTTCAACTTCAAGAAGCAAGCTAGCGTCTCCCACCTTGAGAAAGTGAATGTAGACCCTTGGGTATATTGATTTTTTAATCAATAGTTGAATGTTTTTCTTTTTTTTTTCTTTTTTGTTTACCTTTTATGCCTCTCTCTTTCCTGGTTCTCCCAATAACCCTAATTTCCCAATTCCTCATTTAAGAGGCTTCTCCAGTAGTGGCAAAGCAAAGCTCAATCAAGGAAGCAAAGAACCACGACAAAGCTTCTCTTCAAGCACGATAATAGGAGTAACATTGTAAGGGAGAACATTAAATGGAAGGAGAACTCCAATCACTCGATCTCGTCCTCATTGGTTCATAGCCACTGAAACAGACTGTACAAGTCATCCAAGGGCGACATTTTATCTTAGATTTGCTTCACGCACCAAGGATTGTAACATCCCTATTTGTCAAATTTTTGACGGCTCGCACTCTATGATAATTCACTTAACTTCCATGTTAATCAGAACTCTCCATAAGTAGCCATTTCTAAAACCTCGAAAATTTGTTTCGATAGCTTCCAAGATCATTGATTGTCCCCACAAATCAACACGAGACTTTTTAGCGTATTTTGTACTCACTCACATGTTTTCCAAGAAAACTTCCTAAAAGGTCACCCATCTTATAACTACTACAAGCCAAACACGCTTTAACTGAGTTCTTAATTGATGAGCTACCGAAAAGTAGATGCATCATGTTAGTATGGGTAGTATCAATTAATTCCTTTAAGTTATCCCTAATTGTACAGTCTCATACCTGCATAGCCTCGGGATCCCTTTCATTTTGGTGTAATTCGTCTAGGATGTTACAACGATGATAGTGGTGGCGGTGGGCTTTGAAATTAGAGCGGTGTTGCCTTTCAGGACAATGACAGTGATGACTTGAGTGGCGGAGGGAGAGGGCTCAAGGTTCTCTTCAAGCACAAACACAATGGTAACATTGGGCTTTCTACGAGTGCAACAACAAAATGTCATGTCATTGTCAGGAGCTTCTTAGCTTCTTGTTGGTGCGAGAAGATAATGAACCTTGTGTTTGGTTATTTAGTAGGAATAGAAATTTTTTGTGTTGAATCATGAAGGATAACTGTATTTTTTCAGGAACTATGATTTCTTTCATCAAATTTCATTTTATGGTTATTGATTTCTTGAACTAATCCCTTCGATTGGATTTTGCTTCAATTTAGTTTAAATTTTGATTTCTCAGTTTGAATGTTCACTATTATTGGTCCCTACATTTGCTTTTTGAATTTGTTTATGGAGGTTTTCCAATGATGGTGATGGAGTCACAGTGGTTTGTTCAACACCTACAACGACGACGATGAAAAAGGAAAAGGGAATAAAAGAGAAGGATAGAAAAGGAAAATGAATAAGATTAAAAAAGAAAAATATAAAATCCTAACCGTCAAATTAAAAATTAATATATCCAATGCACAAAAATACGTTTCCATGGTAGGAGACCTAGTATGGTCTCCTACGCTAGCCTACGTCTCAACTTCAAACAACCTTTTTGAAACCCATTGATGCTGCAAACTTGAAGGCTTCAACAAGCCCTCAAGCTTCACCTTCCAAAACTCACATACATGGCTCCTTCCAATACGTTTTTGCCATAACAAAATTCCCTTGGCTATCACGAAGACACATACCAATACCTGTACAATTTTGTTCTGCCAAAAAACTGGCATCAACATTGCACTTTAGTGTTCCTACTGCAGGTTTTTTCTAGCACATATTATCGTGGTTTGTGCTTGCACCTTGAACCAAATCATCATTCTTTTGAGCATTTTTCTAGTTATAAAAGAAATCATCACTTTCCCAAAATACCATATCATTTGACCATCCCTTATTATCCCAAAGCTTGTAATTTCATCTCCTCCAAATACTCAATGAGAACATCTCCATTCGTTGTTGTTGATCTTTAGACAACATTGAAAACACACTAAAGAACAACACATAAACATATTCTACAGGTGGGATGTATTGCTAAATAACATGTTTAAGGTGTATGCATTCCCAACATCCAGAGTTCACACTACACATGAAAAATATATGGGTTGTTGTTTCCACCTCACTTTGGCACAAAGGACATAAAATAGAGCATTGCACTCCTCTAGATTTCAACTTTGCTCTAGTAGGCATGCATTCCCTTCACAATCTCCCAAGTAGATTTTTAACTATAGGTGGTACCTTCGCCTTCCAAATGGAACTCCAATCTCCTTGAGCTTTCAAATATCCATCTTCCATATATTGTTGTATGATACACCTATACATGTTTCTCGCCAAGTAAACACCATTCAGTGTCTTAGCCTAGACCTTGGTATCCACTTATGAAATATTCAATAATAGAGTTCGTAAAATTGCATAAACATCCTCCTACATAAACAATCATTAATGAGTATCGAATTCCAACATTGCTTCTCGACATCCATCAAGCTTCCCACCTTAAGATCCTTCAATCCATCAATGATTAGTGTTTTGACAAAAGCATTCTCTTCTTCTCTGAACCAAGGCTCATTCCAAATAGTTAATATTGGCTTCATTTCCCAGCTTCCATCTTATCCTTTCTTTGAGGACCATTTTAAAAGGTACTATGCTCCGGCAATTGAATTATGGATTACTACCAAATACAACACCCATAAAGTTCCCTTGCGGAAAATATTAAGGTCATTGTTGTTAAAGGAATAAATGTTTAAAGTAATCAATGTTTATGTGGTGAATAGATTGTTACAAAAGTCTAAAAACTGTGTTTTTTAATCAATAAGAACATAACAAAAAGATGAAAACCTTTGTGTAGGAACAAATTGAAAATATAATGAACACTTATGCAAATAACCAAGAGGGGGGTGAATTGGTTTTACCTCAGAGTTTTTAAAATTTCCTTTCAAAATATCTAACAACGGAAGACTTTCAAAAGGATCGTATCTTTAAAAACCAATTAGGAAAACTATTTCTTTCACTAATCAAACCACTCTTGTGTTGTGACCAATGTTGTAAGATGAACAAAACTTGTACTTCAAGAATATAATGAAATACTAACAAAAGTCTTAAATCACACAAGATTTATACTGGTTCACCTCTCAACCCAGGAGGCTACATCCAGTTTTCTTCCAACCAACTCTTGGTCAGAGTTCCACTATAACAAATATTAGTTCTTTATAAGCTTACAATGATCTCTTACCCACCCTAGGTAAAATTCAAAATCTACTTCATATAAACTTTTCAAAAGACTAAGAACCAGAGATCTCCTCTCTGTTCTTCCCTCTAGAAAACCTTTCTAGAAAAAGCTTTAAAGAATACAAATGTTATATGGACAAACAACTCAAATACAAAACAAATATCAAACAAAAAAAAACGAAGCTTAAGGTTCAAGAAATATCTCACCTTATAATCCTCAGCTAATTCAATGAAATGAATGATTCAAACAATCTAAGAATGTATGCAATTGATGATCAATACTCTTTCTTGATGATTTCTTTAATCAATAGCTTGAACACCTCTTTCAAACAATGAGAATAGTGACACACATCACATGTAACTCTCCATGACACTTTGTATCTTTGATTTTCTCTCAAAACTTAGTCTTGGTGACTTTGAGAACTGTAGAAAGTGTTTTTCTCAAGGCTTGCACGAGTCTATTATTTTTTTCTTTCACTCTTTTTCAAACATAGACCAGACTATTCTATTTATAAAAAAACAAATTTAACTAAATGTAATCGATTATTTCGTCAATGTCATAGATTATTTTAATCATTGTAATCGATTATTTCGTTAATGTCATAGATTATTTTAATTATTGTAATCAATTAATTTAACCAGATAATCAATTAAAGTGTTCATCAGGAATCTGGAAATTTGTCACGAACAAAATAATCAATTAAGTCATATTGTAATTGATTATTCCAGATGAACTTAGTTTTCTAATACACTTGTGTAATCGATTAAGTTCCCATTTAATCGATTAACACAGACCATGTTAAAAAAACATTAATGCATATTTAATCGATTACAAACATCTGGTAATCGATTAAACCAGATAATAAATGCTTTATCAATTTATGCAGAAGCTTATGTAATCGATTATTTCTCAAGATAATCAATTATCACAGAAATTTTCTAAATATGTGTTAAGCTTATTTAATCGATTACGAGTCAATGGTAATCGATTAAAATGTTCATAAGGCATTTTCCAGAAAACCTACACATGTTGTAATCGATTAAATGATCCATATAATTGATTAAAACAGTGAGAAATTGTTTTATAAAGATCTTAGTTGCCTTAATGAATTTCTATTAATTTTCTTATACCACATGATTAAATATGATTAAATGTATGTATGAATGCATGAATTAATCAAACCTAATGAGGATTATAAAGCTTTAACAACTGAACCAAGCTTAAAAAAGAAATTACAAATGTCATCAATTGAGTGGGCATGTGAAACATCAAAACTTGTATTATTCTTTCTTCTTGATTCCATGACTTCAGCTTCCTCAAAGCTAACACAAATATGTCAAGGCAATGTGTCAAGGCAATCATTCAGCACACAAAGATCAATTCAAATCCATTGAATCATAGGCATCTTATTGCATCTAATTGATTGAGTCATAATAGTTGTTTCATGTCATTTATTTTAGATTCTAGTCAATGATTTGTTTGCTGATTTATAAGAACTAATTTAGCTAATCAGTTTTAAATACGAATGTAAATAACAACTATGTATCTCTATATATTGGTACTGTAATTTTTGAATAAAATAGAGAAAGTTGAATCCATTTTCTATATGGTATCAGATTAGACATACTCCCACGAGTTAAGATCCATGGCCAGCTTAACCAATTCTTCTGCAGCAACAGCTAACAATAACACTCCAAATGGTCCAACAGCAACCCAATCCAACCCAGTGGTATTTTTCAACTCGGGAACGCAAATAACAATCAAACTTTCAGCCACTAACTATCATGCATGGTGTCGGCGAGTGAGTTCCCTTCTATCCGGCATGAAGCTGTTCGGTTATGTGGATGGATCAACTCCCTCCCAACAGCCAGATATTACCAAGGATGGTGCGACCATTCCTAATCCAACATACGAAACATGGTTTTGCCAAGATCAGCTCATAGTGAGCCTGCTCCTATCTGCTATGAATAAAAGAGACAACATAACTCTTTTAGCCTGTGAGACCTCTTGCCAACTGTGGTCAGCTCTTGAAGCCAAATACGTGAACGCATCGTGTTCTCATGTTATGTCTCTTAAAAATCAACTCCAACGCAACCGCAAAGGATCTCAATTTGTCACAGAATATTTGTTCTCTATCAAGAGAATAGTTGATGAATTATATGTTATTGATCATGTAATTTCAGATGATGATGTAACTCTTTATGTGCTTAATGGTTTAGGTGTAGAATACAAGGACATCGCTGCATCAATACGCACAAGAGACCGTCCCTTATCCTTTGAAGAATTGCATAGTCATTTGGTTGCCCATGAGGAATTTTTGAAACGTGATGACTATCCCTTTGAAGTGTCAATTCCTACAGCCAACTTTCATCAAAAGAATAAGCAGTTTCGGTCCAATCACTCAAACCAGTGGGGTGATGGTGGATTTTGTACCCATAGTCCACATGAAAATGGGTCTTTTTCACCAAATCAAAGCTTCAATTATCGACAAGGTGGTCAACAACGCAGGCATTTTACTGGTCCACCAACCAGAAATAATAAACCCCCTGCCAAGTGCCAATTTTGTGACCTCAAAGGACATATAGCCAAATATTGTCCACAACTGTCCCAACGTCCTACTGTTAATTTTGCAGCTTCCACCGCTACACCCTCCACTAATTGGGTGCTTGACACAGGTGCAAGCCATCATGTGACAAGTGATCTTCGTAACCTCAGCCTTCACTCTCATTATGATGGTCCAGATGAAGTAACAATAGGTGATGGTACATGTTTGCCCATTACTCATGTTGGTTCTACCAAACTTCCCACCCCCACCTCTGCCTTTACTTTGCATGATGTTCTGTGTGTTCCAAAAGCACGTCATAATCTCATATCCATTTCAAAATTTTGTCAAGGCAATAATGTTTATGTTGAATTTCACCCTTTTTCTTTTTGTGTGAAGGATCGTACAATGGGGACGACATTGATACACGATCAAAGTAGTGGTGACCTGTACACCACAAAACACTCATCACCGACTCAAGCAACAACATTATCCACCATTCGATCCCCTCCACTCCTCTGGCATGCTCGTCTTGGCCACCCTTCCCTGAAAATTCTACAGCAAGTTTTCAAGGGCAATGACTCCATCCATATGCCCAAATCTCCTCTTCATTGTTCTTCTTGTCAATTAAATAAGAGCCATAAATTACCATTTAGTGAATCCTCTATAACATCAAACTCACCATTAGAACTTATGTATTCTGATGTTTGGGGACCTTCACCAATTCCCTTAATAAGGCTTTCGTTATTATCTCATTTTTGTTGATCATTTCACCCGATATGTATGACTGTTTCCATTAAAATTCAAAAGTGAAGTGTTTGACATTTTTCCTAAATTTCGTGCTCAAGTAGAATCTTTTTTCAATCACAAAATTCGTTCTCTTTACATTGATGGGGGCACTGAATACATAAAACTCAAATCATTCTTTCAAAACCATGACATTTCACACTACATTTCCCACCCTACACCCCTGAACATATTGGACTTGCAGAAAGAAAGCACCGACACATTGTCGAAACTGGTCTTGCATTACTTAAACATGTCTCCATGCCTCCAAAATATTGGTGTTATGCTTTCCAGACAGCCGTGTACCTCATAAATCACATGCCCACACCAAACCTTCAAAATAACACACCTTTCTCCAAACTCTTTCACAAGCCCATATCCGACAAAAATCTAAAGGTATTTGGATGTCTATGTTATCCTTGGCTTCGTCCATATTCAACTCATAAACTTGATCATCGCAACACTGCTTGTGTCTTTCTTGACTACTCTTCCCAACATCACGCCTACAAATGTCTTGACAAAGTCAGCAATAAAATTTACATTTCTAGGCATGTGGTATTCTTTGAAACAGAATTTTCGTTCTCTTCCCCTTCAAAAGGCATATCAGTATCTTCACTCTCTGACCTTACATCACAATTTACTCCTCCAAGTTATCCACCTTCCATGACACACCAACAAACAAATCCCATACAAACACTTGAATCTCATCCCTTAATTCATATGAGAACCCACACACATCACCCTCTCATTCAACAACTCAACTACAACCAGCCAATCTATCCTCCATGCCAAACCCCATTGATGTCACTCCAACAAATGTCACTGCCTCACCATCATCAAATCACTCGCCACCACTTGATTGTACATCAACGCTAGCTCCGTCCAGGCCAGTTACTCAATCCATGCACAATATCCATAAGCCAAACAAAAAGTTTCTTTTAACCACTAAGCATCCATTTCTATCCACCATTGAACCAACATGTGTCTCTAAGGCAATAAAGTCATCGGAATGGCGTGAGGCTGTGACTAATGAATTTAATGCATTACTTGCACAAGGTACTTGGGATCTAGTTCCAAGAGAACAGTCACAAAATGTGATTGGATGCAAATGGGTCTTTCGTATCAAAAGAAATCCAGATGGATCAATTTTAAGGTATAAAGCGAGACTAGTGGCCAAAGGATTCTATCAACGACCAGGTATTGATTATACATAAACCTTTAGTCCTGTTATTAAACCTGCTACAGTTCGCTTGGTACTCTCTATTGGTCTCCAACATCAGTGGACCATTAGACAACTGGATGTGAATAACTCTTTTCTGCATGGTCACTTGAAAGAAGAGGTGTTCATGGCTCAACCACCCGGGTTCATCAATCCCGAGTTTGTCAATCATGTTTGTCATTTTAAAAAAATCAATTTATGGGCTCAAGCAGGCACCCTGTGCATGGTTCAGTGCTTTACACTCCTTTCTATGTTTATATGGTTTTCATGCCTCAAAATTAGACTCCTTTCTTTTCATCCTCAATCAAGGTACCATTCTAATGTATGGACTTGTATATGTGGATGACATTTTAATTACATGCTCATCTACTTTAGCCATCCAAAACTGCATTTCTTCTTTGGCCCAACAATTTTCCATCAAAGATTTAGGTTCTCTTCATTATTTATTAGGCATAGAGACTGTTCCTACCAAGATAGGTCTTTTCCTCAGTCAGCACAAATATATCTGTGACCTTCTTGAAAGGACAAAAATGGCAGAAGTAAAAGAGGTTCAAACTCCACTTCCCACTAACACATCTCTTACATTAAAAGATGGCACTGCATTTGTAGACCAAGCTCAGTATAGAAGCATTATTGGTGCTCTCCAGTATTTATCCATGACTAGACCAGACATTGCCTACTCAGTCAATCAGCTCGCACAATTCATGCACAAACCCACCAATATGCATATGACAGCTCTAAAACGCCTCCTACGATATCTCAAAGCTACAATATTTCATGGACTTCATCTCCACAGAGGGTCTTCACCGTCTCTTTATGCCTTTAGTGATGTCGATTGGGCAGGTAACAAGGAAGATTATACTTCAACTTCCGTTCATCTTGTTTTCTATGGAAGGAACCTCATCTCTTGGAAATCTTCCAAGCAACGTGCAGTAGCTCGTTCATCCACAGAAGCTGAATATTGATCCCTGGCAACAACCTCAACCAAACTCACATGGATTCAATCTTTACTTTCTGAACTTTGCATCAAACTTCAACATGTTCCGACCATCTACTGTGACAATCTTAGTACCACCTATCTTTCAATTAATCTGATAATGCACAGTAGGATGAAACATATAGCAATTAATGTGCACTTTGTTCACGACCTTGTTCAACAAGGCATTCTTCGAGTTCAGCATGTTTCCACCATGGATCAACTTGCCGATTGCCTCACAAAGTCCTTATCTAGGCAATGTCATCGCCTTCTCAAGATCAAGATTGGTGTCCTTGATGGCACACCTCTCTTGCAGGGGCGTGTCAAGGCAATCATTCAGCACACAAAGATCAATTCAAATCCACTGAATCATAGGCATCTGATTGCATCTAATTGATTGAGTCATAATAGCTGTTTCATGTCCTTTATTTTAGATTCCAGTCAATGATTTGTTTGCTAATTTATAGGAACTAATTTAGCTAATCAGTTTTAAATACGAATGTAAATAACAACTATGTATCTCTATAACTGTAATTTCTGAATAAAATAGAGAAAGCTGAATCCATTTTCTATAAAATACGATGCAAATTTGTATACTAGTAAACATGATACCATGCAAAATAGGAGTAGTCATAGATGAAGCTCAAATTTAGTACTACTATACTATAAGCAACAACAAAAAACAAACAAGATAAATTATTTTATATATATTAATACAATTTTATATGATAAATTGATCTAATAAATACATTTGAATGGATCAAAGTATGTTTTTAAATTTAGAAACCAAAAAATAATAATTAAGAGACTATTACATTGATATAATATTGTTAAGGCTTTTAAAATTGGATCAATCACTAGTTCAAAGGTTCAATCGGGGTTGAATTGATGTTGAATTGGTTTCAATAAAATACTATTTTTAAATTTTTAATATAATACAATGAACTATACTAAACAAAAAAAAATAACATGATATGCATAAATTTAGAATATTAAAAATTAAACTTCAGTTAGAACTTCAAAGTGTTGTAAGTCATAATAATTATGTTCAACAATAACAAATAAATCCATTAACAACTACAACTAAAAGTAATTGATATAACTAGCAATCACTATAATATTCATTGAATTGCTTCCATCACATTTAAACATGTTAGGAATAACATCTTCATTGGTTGAACCACCATCACCATCACCATTTCCAATGTGAAACTCTATATTGTCAAGATTTTCTTCACCTATTTAAATAACAAATAAGTAGGAAAATAAGATTTTAACTCCAAATTAATATTTAACAAAGGAAACATGTTCAATATAACTAAGCAAGTAAAACATTCACCTTCATTATTTTTTTTATGTTTCACCAAGTGGAATTGCATTGGTATGATACAAAGCATCCTTATGTTTTCACCAATATCAAGCTCCCTATGTTTTTCTTCCTCAATTACCAAAAAAATCAACTTGGTTAATAGATTCATTGTCAAAAGGATCATAACATGTATTCTTACGGTACCTAAAATCAAGCATCACCATATAAAAACATAAATCAATTATATTGAATAGAAAATAATAAAAAATATTTTGAATTTTGTTTTGACTTTTGACATAAAAAAATATCTATACTTATTCTTCAAACACAAGTTATAAGTAACATAAACTAGATCATTTAGTCTTTGATGTTCTAGTCTATTTCTTTTCTTGTATGAATGTGTTCAAAGACACTCCAATTTCTCTCACATTTAGAAGAAGTTTGGTTGAGAATGTGAATTGCCAACTTTTGCAAAATTGGAGCACTATTCCCAAACAATGACCACCATTTTATCTACAAGAAATGTATTTAGTTATATAATCATAAGACACAAAATATTCAAAAACTACTTAAATATACAAATAACACTTCCACACTTGCACCACATTCCACAAACTTAAGCAAACTCTTTTAAGGCTTCTATTTTGTAGCTTCCTATTTTTTGATTATCAAATTGTCATTAAGTTATATGTAAGATGTAATTGTTGTACTTTTACACATTCATGGACTAAATCAAAAATTTTGTAACTAAAATTGTCACTTGCTTACAAATTCATGGTCAAAAAGGTCATTTACCCTAAAAAATCTAAAGCAAGACATGAATGCACAACAGTCTCTCTAGTCTAGATGAAGACTAGGGTTCACAACTAAACTCATGGGAAACAAAATTATGTGGAGGAGTACTGTGAAAGTGCACACATTGGATCAAATTAACTTTTCTTTTCCTTCTCTCCCCTCCCCCACTAGGCCGTCACTCCTTTTGTTCACCACCACCACCACCACAACCTCTTCCTCCTCTCTTCCTTCTCTCCCTCTCCAATCCCAATGTTCATCCCTCTCTGTCGGCTCCCTCCCCATCTTCTTCCCTTCTCATTCTGTCCCCTGCAAACCACCATTTTTGCATGAAAATGGTGTTGTAATCGCAACCTAAATGAACGCAATGATACACAATGAGATCGGAGGTGTTGAGATCCAAATATGGACCCTCCATATCCAAATCTCTGGATACTTTAGATCCAGATTGGAGGCATTGAGATCCAATTCTTCACAGTTTTGTGATTCGCGATGGGTTCGAGGTCGTGTCGTGACAACATTGGAGTCATCTCTGATGTTGTCAGGATACCCTCGACGGCGACATGATCGTCCGTGGTGATGAAGGTCAAGCAATCAGTGAGGAAAGGGAGAGCCACAATTGGGTTAGGGAGGAGCAAGTGTTTTTTTATTAAAAAAAATCTAGTGCATGTATCCCCATGATAATCCTTACCTATCTTAGCCATCTATCTATTTCTATATAAGAAAAGTGACCCCTCAAGGGGCTAGGTGTCAACCATTTAGATAGAGCTTTCTCTATTAGTTTGTTTCTCTTTCATCTTTTATTTTTCTTTTATGTTTTTTTCCCTCTCTCATAGTCTCATGTTTTACCTTTTTTTTAATGCTTTTCTTTCTTTTCTAATTTTTATTTTCTACATTTTTTCCTTCTTTTTTTCTTTCTTTTTTATGTTATTTTGCTATTTATTTTTCTATTTTTCCTTCTTTGTTTTTTTTTTCTTTTTGCTAATTTGTGTTTTTTGTTATGTTTTTCTACCATTATAGTGTTAATATGATATATTACTTTCGTGTCTAAATATAGGACTATTTTTCAAACTTTTTTGTACTTTTTTATAAGACTCTTTTCGAGTTATCTTTTGCATTAACTAATTGACCAAAATACCCTTAATTATTTTTGACTAATAAATGTTATGGTTTAGAAAGATAAATACATTATCTCTTATAAGCATTAGATAAACACATTAATTAAAAAATAATTAAGTAAAAAGAAAAAGATGATGAGTCTCAATATTTTTAAGGTTAACTTTATAAAAATATATAAATTACTTAAAAAATTTAATGTTGCTAACTAAATTAATTAATTTTCTTAAATGGTAATGAATTAATTAAAAGAATTTTATATTTAGAGATAAATATAGTAATATATAAATAATATACAATATCATAAACAATAATATTACAAGTAAATCAATAAATATTTAAATATTAAATAAATAAATATTAGTCAGTAAAAAACAAAAAAATATTTTTACTATCATTAATATAAAAAATAATTAGAATATATGCAATATATATATACTAAGTGAGGTTTATTGCGATTATCCAAATCATCACAATATTTTAAATTTATAAAATGAGCAAGATCTTTTTCTTTTTACTTAATTATTTTTTAATTAATGT
>PYAF01004922.1:632472-692623 GCA_007407185.1 Glycine tomentella | reverse complement strand
TTCCTTTAAGTTTTTTTTTTGTTTTGTTCCCTATAAGATATTTTACTCATTTTTAATCCTTTTAAATTTACAACATCAACAACACTTTTAAATCAAATTAATTGGGGTCGGTGGTAGATGAACCCAAAGATAGATACGAGGAAGTTGAAAATAAAAAGGGAGGAAAAAGGGGTAATAAGACAAAAGAAAAGAAAATAAGATAAAAGAAAAGTAGAGTGAAAGAAAGAGGGGAAAAATGAAGAGAAAAAGAACTAAAAAAGGACTGTCTGGAACATAGAGATAATAATGGATCTAACCCTCCACCAAGCTTATAACTTTTCTCAATTCCGTTCTAAGACACACCTTCTACCAATCTATATCCAACTCCATTAAGTCTTGTTTAATTACCTTTTTCCAGATAAGTTTCGGTCTACCTCTACCTTTCTTTGTGACGAGCTATTGGTAACAAACTTTTGTTCTTACGGGAGCATCCAGGGGTTGTCTCATTACGTGTCCAAACCACCTCAATTTATGCTCCTTCATCTTTTCACTCATCGGCCGAAAGATTTTATCCAATTGAAATTTAAAAAATGACTGGGATAAAATTAAAAATTCAATTATTGAAATTGAATAAGTAAACAATTAAATTGGATTGGTCGAATGGTATCAAAAAAATGGAATACTAACTCCCATTTCTTATTTATTATACTATTGTTACCTTTCGTCGAATATCTTCATTTCTTATCTTATTTATCTTCGTATAACCACACATCCACCTTAACATCCTCATTTCTGCTACCCCTATTTTATGTTCATATTGTCTATGTACTGACCATTTTCCTTTTAGCTTAAGGGAAATTTTGCAACTATACAAAAACTCAGATGCACTCCGCCATTTCATCTACCATGCTCTGATTCTATGATTTACATCCTCATCAATCTTTCCACCTTTTTGCAAAATTGATCCCAAGTATCTAAAAACATCTTTCTTGGGTACATCTTGACCACCTCCGTCTTTTTCTTTTGGTGCACAAGGGCTAAGATGATTCTTCTTTTTTATTTAGCAAGAGCCCGCTTTCTTTAGACTCTCCCGAAGATAAAGTGATTCTTTACATGACGGGGTTATTTCACAAAGACTTGCCATGGTAAAGAAGAAGGGGGAACAAGCACACTTGGAGAGCACAGTACAACGGATAGTTGTATGCTCTAGTTGGATTTGTATTCCAAGGAAAGTGAGTTGGGCCATGCTGCTAGCTCGTTCATGGATTGGATTCGTTTGGGGTGTTTAAATACTTCCTTTTTGTCATATTATTATTATAGGCATCCTTGGGGTGATCTCGTAGTTCCTACGGGGTGGAGACGATGGGGTCAAGGTTGTTAAAATCGAGATCTTACCTAGGATCGGGAGGGGGTATGAAAGTCGTAAATCGAGAATCGTAAAATCGGATCGAGATCCTACTATGAAACTGTAGAAAGAAAAAAGTGGGTACGGAAAGACTGTAAATAGCAATTTCCTAAATTAAAACTTAAAAGTCCATTTCAAAAATATAATATGAAACTGCAGAAAGAAAAAAAGTGGGTACAGAAAGCAATTTAGACTTAGAAACTATTTCTGAAGGTATTTTAAAAGCCCATTCCTTGAGCGCTAGTTGCTGGTTAAAACTTAAAAGAAATATCATCAAAATGAAGTGATATATGGCTACACTACACGCAGTACAACTGAAAGTGTATATATGGCTACATGTGTCCTTAATTCCTTCCACTTTTACTTGTTTAATGCATAAGGCTTTCTGTTAATGCATATATCATAATTTCCTCTTCGCAACCAAGCGAACCAACAGTAAGCATAGAAGTAGAAGGAAGAGAGAAGGGAGAAGGGAGAAGAGAGAAGATTGATGACAGTGACACAAACCTGGGTCGCGTAGCACGGGGAGGTCGCGGTG
Organism: Glycine tomentella; assembly: GCA_007407185.1. Classification (NCBI taxonomy): domain Eukaryota; kingdom Viridiplantae; phylum Streptophyta; class Magnoliopsida; order Fabales; family Fabaceae; genus Glycine; species Glycine tomentella. The sequence continues at coordinate 690,701 of PYAF01004922.1, read as the reverse complement.
TCGCCTGGGTCGCGCAGCAGGGGGAGATCGGGAGGTTGCGGCGTCGCCTGGGTCGCGCAGCGTTTTCGAGAAGCTCCAAGGTTAAGGCTTTTATTTTTCAGCTCTGAAACAGGATTGTTAGGGATCGTAGATCTTACGATCCTACGATCAAACGCGCGATCTCACTACGATCCTGCTCGACTACGATCCTAGCTCCGATCCGGATCGCCATTGGCCGCAAAGATCGTAAAATCGTACGATTTTATGATCCAAATCGCGATTTTAACAACCTTGGATGAGGTTGGTCCATGGATTCTTTTTCCTTTTGCCACATCACCATCTCTTACCAGCGACAACTCACACTTTATATATTCAGTCTTGCTTTGACTTATCGTGAATCCTTTAAACTTCAAAGTGTTTCTCCACAATTCAAGTTTCCTACTTATACCATCTTTGGTCTCATCAATAAGCACAATATCATCTGTAAAAAACATCATGACACTTCCTCTTGAATATTTTTTTATAGTTCATCCATCACTAAGGCAAAGAGATAAGGACTAAGAGTCGAACCTTGGTGTACATCTACCGTGATAGGAAAATCCCTTGATGTTCCATTACAAGCTTTCACACATTTGGTAGTCCCATCATACATATCTTTGATTGCATTAATATACTTTAATTGCACTTTTTTCTTCTCAAGAGTATAACATAAAACTTTTCTTGGTACTTTTTTAGTCCCTCTAAGTTTACATTTTTCAAATTTTGGTCCTTGTTAGCATGAACTTATGGGAACTAAAAATTAAAAAATTGAAATATTAAAGGGACTAAAATTGAAAAGGCACTAACTTACAAGGATTAAAAATGAACAAAAAAAACTTACAATAATCAAAATTGAAAAAAACGCAAACTTACATGGACTAAAAATGAATAAAAAACTTACAGGGACCAAAGACATATTTAAATCTATTTACAATGTATTAACAAATGTGTTTGTTTGTGTGACAGGAAAATGCTTTTGTCACGAACTCAATTGTTGGATGGAAGTCATCACTTGGAAGATGGTCACATGTGCAGGCAAGTTCGGTGCATTTTTAATAAAACTAGTGCAAATGCTAAAGAACATCAAACAAAAATATTGAAAAATTTTAAACAAAAGGAAAAGTTTCAACCATCAATATGTTTGAGACATTTGGAATTTTAATTGATGGAAAACTTGTTCAATTTACCCTGTATTGTAATTACAACCACTCTAGCTTACTGTGGCTCACTAATATGAATTGAATGGTTCAGGCTGATGGTAACTACGATGCAAAACTTGGGACAACCATCTTAGGTACATATTCCTGCCTGCTTATTTGCCTTTTGTTCATGGAGAGAACTTAAATACAGTTGGTTAGATGCATTTGGTGATGTTCTCATTTAAAATTGGAGTTTTATCTCAATAATCTAAGTAAACCTTTAATGGAAACTTATTAGGCAAATTATCGAAGGGAAACTCTAATTTTGATTGGAAAACAATACCAAAAGTACTTGAAAAACTATCTTAGTTTTTCATTGGTTTATTTCATATTGCTGGTTCTCAAATTTGATGTTCTGTTAAACACCATTTGTCAGGAGTGACCTTTTGCTTTTTTTTCCCTTTGTAATAACAATCATATAGGTGAAGCTGTAACGGTTGAAGATGAAGTGGTAGTGTTTAACTGCATTGTTCTTCCCAATAAGACTCTTAATGTCCGTGTACAAGAAGAAATCATCTTATAATATAATCTAATAAAGCGAGTTTTACTGGTCACTCTTACTCATCAAAAGAAGCGGCTTGGAGCATTTTGGTTTGACCATTTCTTTCTCCAATTTGTTTGATCTAGGAATGATAAAGTTAATTGGCTTACATATGGAGTTATGTACATTTAAATATTTACTTTTTCTCTTTCCAATTTTATTTTATGTACACAAATGGAAAAATAAATGGACCTATTTGTGTAAAGCACGTGCCAAACTCGAACCTTGTACGAGCAGGTAATAACATAATATCTGGAATACTTTTGTTGTTTCATCGCTTATACGGATTGGACAATCCGTATAGGTCCTAAGGATTACATAATCCATACGCACATGCATCATACATCACGGATTCTTCAATCCGCCAAGCTCGCACGGATTATCGGATCCGTATGGAAAAAAAACGACTCACCTCAACGGAAACCTCCGTGCTTCTTCTCCGGCGACGCCAAACCTCCAAAAAGCTCACTAATGGTGATTCCAACCAATGCGAAGCTCAAAAATGGTGAAAACAAACAACCACACTCCGCGATCTGAAGCTGCACGGCACGTTTATTTAACGTAACATTTATATATTATTTTCATTCGTTAAGGGCATTTTGGGGATTTTAAAAAAATAAAATGGTGTAGGAGAAAACTTGATGGTGTATGAGGCACACCCCTAGACATGGCCCAACTAGGCTTAATAAGGCCCAATAACCTTATCTAAGAACAAACACAATCTAGATTTGAAAGGTCCAAGGAAGACTCCAACAAAATTAACGAAATGTCCCTAACAACTAGGAGTTTATTCAATTGCTCCCACTATCATGCTAGAAAATGACAGCCTTATCATAAATAAGATAATCACTTTATCTTAAATTATCAAAAAAGCCTAGTGCAAGGAAATCATCGCATTAAAGTAGTCTACCAATCTATCAAGCATGCACTTAAACACGGATACTATACATAACACAAACGCTATGACATTCTTTAAATTATAGGACAACAGAACATTGCATATATATTTATCATTTACTTATGATGATAAGTCTCACAAAATTATCAAAAAACAATGTTTTATAACAAAAGAACTTATTAGTCTCTTTATAAAACAAATTTCAAAATAAGAAAATAAAGTTATATCTTCTGACAAAAGTTTATTGACCTTCTTAAACCAACCTTTATGTTTTTTCAATGATAACAATTAATGAGTCTCGCAAAAATTGAGAGAGACATGATTTTTAATATTTTATATTCTATTTTAAGCTAACTTTTATACAAATTAAAATTTATATATTTTTTTAATAATATCAATTTGTGTTTATCCATGTGGAAGCGTCGGTTCTGAAATTTTATAGAAGTGTTAACTTATGTAACTTAAGTGACACTTGTATTTAATATGAGTCGGATACTTTTCATCGTCTTTTTTATTAAATGGGGTAAAAATTTAAAGTAATTACGTATTGGGTGCAAAAGATATTTTATTTCCCATATAGGGGTAAGTCGTGGGGGTAAGTCGTGCCACCTTTTATGACTTTGAGCTCATAAGTCGTAACAAATGTTACGACTTTAATTTTTTTAAAATATTTTTAAACTATTTTAAATTAAATTACAATAGAAGTCGTAAATATATTTACGACTTTAAAGTCGTATGAAACCATCCGACTTCACTAGTTTTTTTTTCAATTTAATTAAATAATATATTTGAAGTAATTATTTATTTAATTTAATATAATTTAAAAATGTTGTTATTAATTTAATATTTTTTTATTATTTGAGTAATTTGAAAAGACAAATAAATTTGTTTATATATTGAGTAGGAAATTCCAAATTTTTATTACTTAAACAAAATTTAAAATTGTTAGTTAAATTATTTTAAAAAAATATGCAAGTTTAAAATAAAATAAAAAATTAAAGTTGTTTAAAAAAGAAAAATTGGATAATTAAATTTAAAAGAAAATAAAAAAGGAAGTCGTGGAGCATCACACAACTTCAAAGTCGTGGAACTCCACACGACTTCTATTAAAAATGAAAAAAAGAAAAAAAGGAAAAAGAAAAAATGAAAAAAACTATATTTAAATTTTAGGTTGTTTGAAAATTAATGAATTAGATGGTTAAATAATTTAATAAATATACAATTTTAATTATTATAATATATGAAATAATGATATTTAATTTGTTTGGTTCTTATATGTATATAAATTAAATTATTGTAATTTATTATATTAATTTTATTAGTTTTTAAAATAATTTTGTAATTGTTGTCAGCAATTTTAAATTTCTAATTTGGATAGAAATACTGTTTGATAAATTTTTTTTGTAATAGTAGACTTTTTTTGTTATGTGAAATAGGAAATATATTTATTTATTTGTATTTATTTATTCATTTTGGTAAATATCATTATGTTAATTAATCATTTGATTTGGCATACAAATTTGTATTACTTAAACAAAATTTAAAATTATTAGTTAAATTATTTTAAAAAATATGCAAGTTTAAAATAAAAAAAATTAACGTTGTTTAAAAAAGAAAATATTGAATAATTAAATTTAAAAGAAAATAAAAAAGGAAGTCGTGGAGCATCAAACGACTCCTAAGAAAAAAGAAAAAAAGAAAAAAGAAAAAATAGAAAAAAACGAAAAAAATAGAAATATTGTTTGATTAATTTGTTTGTCTAATTTATTTAATAATTATAATAATTTTAGTTAATTACCAAATGATAATTGAATTTTATAGAAGTAGTTGTAAAATTAATATAAGATATAATTTGAAAGAGATATATTTATATAAAAAAATTAATTACATAGTCATTAAAAGAAAAAATTAATAATGTGATGAGGTTCCACAACGAGTTCTTCTAGATGAGCGTTGAGGTCTTTCATGTTGATGAGCTGGATTTGGGTCTGGGTTTGTTCTTCTTGTTCTACCACATCTTCCCCTTGTTTTACGATGATCACGCGTGTGTATTTTTTGTTGTTGAGGAATATTCTGATCGTCGTGGTCGTCATCATCATCATCATCATCATTATTGGTTGTATTATTTTGATCATCATCATTATCATCGTCATCATGACCCATGTCATGCATTTGAGTAGGTAATGTCGGACAATAAAAAGATGTCAATGGTGATGGGGTTTATGCTGATGGCGGAGTGTTAAAGGTGGTACCAAACCTCTGTGATTGTCCTTCAAAAATGTTCGACGTAGAAGGAACTTGGAATGAGTACCGAGGCATATACGATGAGAACCCAAATTGTTGTGAATGTTGTTCACAACCTTGAGGCAAGTGTCCAGAGAAACCCACTGGCTGATGAAAAAGTTGTCCAGCTGATTGATAAGAGTAGGACATAAATCCAGAATGCACCGGAGGTATATTTGGGTCAGCATGTGGTTGATGGTGTTGATGGCCAGCATGGGACTATAAACAAAGATTTTTGAATTAGAAATCTATAATCATTAATAATAGTAATACAAAAAAATACAATTAACAACAGTAAATTTAAAGTATTATGATGGCATATTGGAAAGGAATCATGAAACAGTTAACACTGTTGACAATACAGCTGTGTAAGTTCTGAGTAATTAACTATTGATAAGAAAGTAACAGGAAAATAAGAGTACTCATGTAATAGTTGATTTCTGATACATCTACATTCAAATTTCTTATATAATTGCTGAGATCAAGCTAAAAGAATATCTTCTTCGTAACATTACGGATATTACACAAGGTTGATATCTTTCACACTTGTAGACATTGAAATTCACATCAGGTATATTATGAGTTACTGACATGCATCTATTTACTTTAGTGTTATAAACTCCATGCCTTTACTTTCACTAACGATTGTTTCCTTCACACCAGTTATGAGTAACGAAGAACCAATCATAAGAGATAACGTTCGCGACTTCAGTGACGACGAAGTTGAACTCAACAATGACGAAGACAATGCATAATCGAGCAAGCAAACTCAATATCAGTCATCTTCATATGTTGACACAATTAGTAGACAACTTTCTGAAGTTTTCGAGTACTCGTATCCATTTCACAACAAACAGACGGGGGGTACAAATGACCTTTATGAAGGTATGACATTTGAATCGAAACAAGAAGCTGTCAATGCAATTAAGAAATTTCATTTTGTTCATTCATTTAATTTTGATGTTGACGAGAACAAGAGTGACAAGTATGTTGTTAAGTGTAATCAGTATGGTAATGGATGTCATTGGAGGACAAGAGCATCATTTAGCAAAATACGTAATAGGTGGGAAATGAAAAAATTAATGGTGTTTATACTTGCACGACTTCACATATATCACAAGATCATGTTAGGTTGGACTCCTCCTTCATTGCTCATAATATTGTGCAGTTAGTGAGAACAAATCCGGGTATCCAAATCAAAACTTTGATTGCAGATATACTACAAAGATTTGGGTACACTTTGTCATACAAAAAAGCTTGGATAGCTAAACAAAAAGCTACCGAAATGGCTTTTGGAAATTGGGAAGATTCATATAGTTATCTTCCAGTATGGATGACAACTGTTACACATTTTGTACCAGGTACAATTGTTAAATACAAAACATCCACGGTAATGGAGGATGGGGAATATGGGTCTTCAAAAGTAATCCTTAATCGTGTATTTTGGGCTTTTAACCCATGCATTGAAGGCTTCAAACATTGCAAGCCAATTGTACAGGTAGATGGAAAATTCTTAATAGGCAAATATCATGGTACTTTGTTGACTGCCATTGCACAAGATGGTAGTAGAAACCTTTTTCCTATTGCGTTTGCAATTGTTGAGAGCGAGAGCAAAGAGGCTTGGATGTGGTTCTTGTATTATTTAAGAAGATATGTTACACCTCAACCAAATTTGTGTATTATATCAGACAGGGGAGCCGGTTTGTTTGCAGCTTTGCGATCAGAACGAGTTAGGTGGCATGGTCCGGATGTATCTTCTGTCTACTGCATTCGCCACATAACATCAAATTTTAACAAACAATTCAGAAATGTTGATTTAAAAAAAAAACAAGTTATCAATATGGGTAACATTCTAACCATTTCATCATAAATAATTCCTACATTATTAACTTAATAAATATTTGACATTTTTATGGCCTTTTTCCACAGGATATGAGTTACGGAGACCTTGATTGGAGGCAAAGTTGCTCACAATGCGAGCACAGTTCCCACAAGAAGTAGATTAGTTGGAACAAATTCCCAAGTCTAAATGGACTCAGGCATATGATGAAGGCAGACGGTATGACCACATGACTACCAACCTTGCCGAATGTATGAATTCTATTTTGAAAGGAGCCTAAGCGTTGTCTATTACTGCCTTAGTCAATGAAACATTTAATAAAATAAATGTCTCATATGTTACTAATGGCATGAAAACAATGAACATGATAAAGGCATGACACATGTACTCTGAAGACGTCTACATAATGATGCAAGAAAATCAATGAATTGCTACCTCGCATTATGTTCGCATGTACGTTCGGGAAACAGGTGAGTTTGAGGTTCAAGAAATTGCTAATACGCGACATGGACAATGACCAATGAGTTACACTGTCAAGTTGAATGAATGGTCGTGTGAGTGTCAGGGTCGGCCTTGGGGCAGGGCGAGCGGGGCGCCCGCCCAGGGTCCAAATTTTTTTATACCGATAGCTTAAGTAAAAATAAAAAATTTAAAAAATAAAATAAAAATAAAACCTGCATTAGGGGCTCATTTTGTATGTTAGGGGCCCACTTTTTTCATCTCCTAGTTTTAATGTTATTTGTGTTTCAAAAAATTTGTGTGTTAGGGGTCCATTTTTTCCATCCCTTAATTTTAATATTATTTGTATTTCAAAAAATTTATGTGTTAAGGGTCCATTTTTTTCACTTCGCCCTGGGCCAAAGAATTTTCAGGACCGGCCTTGGTCAGTGTGGACGAACCAATTCTAAATAAGCCAAAAAAATGTTCGTTGTGTAAAAGTGAAGGACATAATCATCGTAATTGTCCATACAAAGAAGTTGCCAACTAATGTTATTTGTATTTGTTTTTTTACTTTTCTTTACTTTCTCATCTTCATTAAATATTGATTAATCTTGTTATGCAACATATTTAATTACTGTTATTAAATATATTTTATTTAGTTTTAATATATCAATTACTCATCTAATGTAATTTTAAATGTCCATATAATTATTCTATTGAATTCTTTTTAATATTTGTATGCTAAATCAAATGATTAATTAACATAATGATATTTACCAAAATAAATATATAAATACAAATCAATGAATATATCTCTTATTTCATATAACAAAAAAAGTCTACTGTTACAAAAAAAATTATTAAACAATATTTCTAACCAAATTAGAAATTTAAAACTGCTAACAACAATTAGAAAATTATTTTAAAAACTAATAAAATTAATATAATAAATTACAATAATTTAATTTATATACATAAAAGAATCAAACAAATTAAATATCATTATTTCATATATTATAATAATTAAAATTGTATATTTATTAAATTATTTAACTATCCAATTTATTAATTTTCAAACAACCTAAAATTTAAATATATTTTTTTTCATTTTTTCATTTTCCTTTTTTTTCATTTTTTATAGAAGTCATGTGGAGCTCCACGACTTTGAAGTCATGTGATGCTCCATGACTTCCTTTTGTTTTCTTTTAAATTTAATTATTTAATTTTTCTTTTTTAAACAACTTTAATTTTTTTATTTTAAACTTGCATATTTTTTTAAAATAATTTAACTAACAATATTAAATTTTGTTTAAGTAATAAAAATTTGGAATTTCCTACTCAATATATAAAAAAATTTATTTGTCTTTTCAAATTACTCAAATAATAAAAAAATATTAAATTAATAACAACATTTTTAAATTATATGTTTTAAATTATATTAAATTAAATAAATAATAACTTCAAATATATTATTTAATTAAATTGAAAAAAACTAGTGAAGTCGGATAGTTTCATACAACTTTAAAGTCGTAAATATATTTACGACTTCTATTGTAATTTAATTTAAAATAGTTTAAAAATATTTAAAAAAATTAAAGTCGTAACATTTGTTACGACTTTTGAGCGCAAAGTCATAAAAGGTGGCACGACTTACCCCTATATGGGAAATAAAAAATACGTTGCCCCCAAAACGTAATTACTTTAAATTTTTACCCCCATTTGATAAAAAAGCCCTTTTCATCAAGTGTTCAATTTAAAAATAGTTTTTGTCAGCTTGAACACTAAGTTAACTTTTTTACTACTGTCATCATGTTAACTTAAGTGTTTAAACTGACAAAAACTATTTTAAAATTAGACACTTGATAAAAAATGTTTGACTCAAGTTAGATATAAGTGTGACGGAGTTGTTAATGGTGAAAATATGTTTAATATGATGACACTTCAAATAAAAAAAGATATTCATTTTTCATAGTTACTTATGCATAACTATCTTCTTAAGACAAGCTTGAAGGCTTATAAGAGACACATGTATACTATATTAGGCCACAATAGAACAATACTATTTCTCTAAATTATAATATAAGCAACAATTACCTTGTATGATGTAAATATGAGAAAATCTAATTAATTTATTTTATTTAATGATAGTATTCTTAAAATATCTTTCATTTAATTGCGATTCTACTTTTAGTGACTCTTTTTCATGATATCAAGATTACATGAAGGGAAGTTTAGGAAAATAAGATTTTTAAATTGAGATTATTACAATTAAATTATGTCAAGTGACTTTCTTAATTAGTACAAAATTAATTATTTTTACTTATATTTGAATCTGGAGGGATTATTTCCATATAATCGTCAAGGATGCGCCCCCAAGTAAAAGAGAGAAAGCTACCAAGTAACATGTGACTTTTGGAATGAATGTTACATTATATCCTCCATTGTTATTTTTGGTAAATGGAAGTTTTTTCTTCCTCACTTATATAGAGGAATACAATAACCACAATTACAATACTAAAAATGTAGAGAGATGTCATGAACTAGCACTGAAGGCCAATACAAGTGCTAGGATTTAATAGATTTGTGTTATCTTCATGTGGTAATTGCATCCAAAGCTAGGATGGTGCTAAGGTTCATTGGGTTCATGTAGGCTTTAGAACCTGACATAATTTCCTCCACAATAAGCCTATTGGCCTTTTCAGATGGATGGAAGGCATCCCAAAATGCATACTGATCTCTGTTGGAGCAAAGGTTGGAGAGTGCTGTGCATAGCCCAATACCATTGTAAGGTCCTTGCCCACAGCAAGCTACTTGTGATGTAACAAATCCTACACAAAACAATAACACAAATGTTAGTACTTGATTCTCTATGACTGCACAAGTCAGAGAGCAAGGTTTTTTTGGGTGTATACCCCACTTATATATTTTAATTTAGTCATATCACTAGTCGATGTGGGATCTTTTAACTATTTTAAATTATGGATGACATGTGGTCACAAAATTTTTGGTTCCTATGAACATTGCAACCACATTGTGATTGCAAACTGCATCAACCACAATTTGTCCACAACAGCAATCGCAGTCTAAAACATTGTGTAAGAGGATATGGAGTTTAGATAGATGACATGAAGATTAGATTGGATTAGTTAGTAGTGTGTAATACCAAATTGTTGGGGGTTAGTAATGAAGTCATTGTGTGCTTTTCCTGTGTTTGCAGCAATAAAAACGTCACTTCCAATTTTCCTGTTGAGTTGAAGTAACATTTGTTCGAGTTGTGGGTTGAACAATGCCGCAGCTTGTTGTAGTTCAGGAGCACATTGTCCATTTCTACCACGTTGGGCCAATTCTGATGGAACACAACCCAATGGTCCTGTGCCTGTCACAAGAACTCTGCGTGCTCCCAAATCATATAGCCTCTGCAACATATATATAATCACTATGAGACAAATAGAGATCAGAGGACATTAACTGTTAATCCTTTTGATTAATCAAAAGGGTGTTACCTGCAAAAGCTTTTGGTACTCTGAGATTAGATACTTGACATAAGCAGGTAGTGGGTACTGTCGGGACCTTGCTGAATTGGGCACTAAGAAGTAGTTGTTTACAAAATCATTGCCACCTACAGTGATGAGCACTAGTGCTTGTTTCACCAAATTCTTAGCCTCTGAAGCTCCAATTATAGCACTCACTCGGTTTTGATACTCTTTAAAATATTCTAGCTGTCTATACATTCTGATTACGTTTACCTGCAAAAGTTGCCCACAATCATTTTTAAGTGCAAAGCAATCCTTATAATTAGCCTTAAATTTTAAAATTGTTTTCATTATTTTAGAACTCATTTTAGTTTATGTTTATACATTCTGATGCTGAAGGTTTTGGACATAAAATGGGAAGTAACTAGCAAGTAATTAATGAACTTACAAACTGAATTCCAGTGTCATTAAGGATTCCAATTCCAGCTGAAGCGAAATTGGCACCAACCAGTAGCTTATCTCCTCTTAATTCTGGACTCAAGTATGGCAATGTTGACTCTGCACCAAGTCTCTGACCTGAAAACAACACACTTTGTAAGACATACAATATATGTGTCTACATTTAGTAGATTATTATGAACAAAGCTACATTAACAAAAGAAAAAAGAAGGTAAAAACTTCGAAGGTGCATGATGAAAATAAAACTTAGATAGTTGAAGCAAAAAAAGGGTTCAAAAAGTGGCAAAAAATGTGTAAACTTAACTGATAAGGTCAGGAATGTTGTAGCCATTGGAGAAACGACCAGTTGGTCTATGAGTTGGAGGGTAATCAATCCCATAAGGAGGAGCATCGGCACGTGCCGTGGTGGCCAAGTAATTGTTGTTTCCATTATCAACAAGTGAATCTCCAAAAACAAAGAATGCCCTTGGCCTAGCTTCAGCTCCTGATACAATGACTCCAACCACTAATAAGACTAAACTAAGAATGGTCAAAGGTGCAAAACTTGACATGATTGTCATATTGAAATGAACCTAAGGATGTGGTGTTGGTGTGCTAACTGAACTGAGACTAGCTAGCTAGTTAGTTTTAAGACGTGGATGGAGGACTTGCTAGGACTCAAGTCTTTATATAATGAACCTTTTTCACGGGATTTGATATATATCTTACTGGTTTAGGAGGTTGCTTTAGTGCTCTTTAATTGAAGGTCTATGCTGTTCTGAAAACGGTGGCTTTTTTCAAAAACATAAATGCAATAGGTTGTATTCATTGAGGTGCAGCAACAAATGGTTAGTAATTATTAATGATTCTTCCACAAAACTTAAAACAATTTGAAATATATATATATATATATATATATATATATATATATCTTGCCTTTTTTTTATTATTAATTTTTCTTTTGGTAATCCATTTTCATTTTTTATTCATGAGAATTGAAAATATGTAACAAGTTGTTTATGACAACTCATGCACACTAAATCAACTCAATTCAACTCAATTAAGTATCGTTGAAATTAAGGTTGAATCGTTCGGATATTATTTGAATTTGATTCTTGGCGAAAATCATTTTTTGTCAAATTTTATTTATCTTTCAACCGAAGTCCGGAACAGTCAAGAACCCTTTCCTTTAATAAATCGGAGGTTAAGACAAAAAAAAAATCAGATGAGCTCAAACATCATTGATATCCAAATCTGATTATGATGCGCGTCTTCTGCACTCATTTTAAACTAGTTGCAACAAAGAAATCCTGAAAAAAAAGTATTCCAGGCATGAGGTATGGTTTTCACGGCTACAACATCTACAATCGTAACACTAACAAATCCTTCAAGCTTAACTTATCATACATGAACTAGTATGGTACATGTGGAGATGCAGGGACTGTCACATTTCCCCCGTGATATTATATAGGTTATTTAGGTTATGTGTGATAAAATTAGCTAAAATAGTAGGAAGATGAAAGATTAGTTGGTATATGAAAGTTTCTAAATTAATATATTAAATTATAAATATTTGATAAAATTATCTATTAAAGTAATTAAAAAATATAAAATGACATAAATAATGATATTTATATATTTTTAAAATTACTTTATGGATAAATTATATTTTGAGGTGCTATAATTTTAATTTTTAATTTATTTTAAATTTTTGCAATTTTTATTTATAAATAAATTATTTTTGTTATATTTTTAGTTTCAATTATTACATTTTTTTAATATTGATTATTCTATTCTTAATCTTATATTATATTTTAAAATATTATTAATCTTTATAATGATGTAAAAAATACACTTTAAATAGACAATATACTTTTATTATGTTAATTAGAGTAATAGTTAAAATAAATTGTCAAATATAATATTATTCAGATAATAATAGGAAAATAAAAGAAATCTAAAATTGATTGTCAATTTTGTGAAGTAAAATGTTAAAATAATATATCAAGTATTATGAACAGTACATTTTTTAAAATAAATAGTGTAATAAAAACAAATATATGAAAATTAATAGTACAATGATTAAAGTAATACAATAATGTTTTATTTAAAAAGTACTAATTCAAGTAGCATTTAAAAAATATTAGAAAATACTAAAAAAAAATTATCAAACAGATAAATAAACTTTTGATTAATAAAATAAATTAAAAACTAACTAAAATGATTTGTTAAATATAGCCTAAATTAAATTTGTATAAATATTTGTTTCATAATGACTTGATGATCACTTTCTGTTAAGTGAAGTCAGTTAGTATTTGAAGCATTTATATAATCTTTTCATTGACTCAAAATGTAAATAAATAAATTGTCAAAAAAAATTATTACAATGTGAAAAGTCACATCAGTGACTTAGTTATTAGAATGTGAAAAGTCACATCAGTGACTTAGTGATCGATGTTTTATTATTAACAACTAATGTCCTAAAAATTAAGGTTGAATTACTATGCTTGATTTTGAAAATCGGGGATCAAATGTCATTATTATTTTTATATAGGAAATCAAAATTATGGATTAAGTAAAATAGAGAGATTAAAATTGTATTTTGCTCTTAAAAAAATATTGGGCTTAATTGCAAGTTTGATCACTAGGCATGAGATGGTGCAATTTTTGTCGACAAATTCTTTCCCATTTTTTTCTAAGTACACTCTCATTTCCTATTTTAATTCTATTAGACTTAATTTCCCTCACATTGTTGTACACTCCCTTGTCCACAATAATACACTCCATCCAAGGAAAAGAAACGCTCTCCCTCTCTTTTATTAGAATTGTTGATCTCTTTCACACCCTTTATAACCTTTGATTCAATATATTGCTTTGGTCTTCCTTACTTGTTTGGTCTCTTTGTCTAACATTAATGTTTTTTCATCATCAAGCTCTCAAACACGGTATGTACTGTGCTCCATCATTTTTGTGATTTTTGCATAATTAAAAGAAATAAAATTGTGGATGAAAGAAAACTAAAAAGTAAATTCGATACAATGATTTTTGAAATGCATTTTTAAATTCCCAAAAGTATTTTTCGAAATACAAAATCTAAAATTGTGATCTTTGAAAATTAGGTTCCAGAACTCTATTTTAGATTTTGTATTTCAGAAATAACTTTCTAGAGTACAAAAAGTAAAACAATATTCCATAAACTTTTCTTCAAAATAATGATGTAAGGGTATTTTGGGTATAAAGAGTATTTATCATAGTACAAATTTTAAACAAAAACAAAAGGTAGTGTACATAGAAAAAGTGGAGTTAATGTAGCATTTGCCTTTGTGTCTCTCAGATTTTAATTATGCTAATGGGCTTGTGTTACATATTTAGTGGATTTAGTTAACATGACACTAAAAAATGATATGCAACTAATGTGTTGTCTAACATGTTGACATGACTTAATTACATTTTTTCTCTAAAAAATGCTATTTAACCACTTAAAGAATGAAAAATAAAATAAATATAATTTATAAGGATTCAAACAAATAAAAAATTACAAAAGTAAAGAAAAAAATTCCAAATTATAAGAACTAAAAATGCATTTAAATCTTTAAAATATTAGAAGTAATACATGTATAACATTATTTTTTATTTCTATATTTTTTATCCTATCATTTATTATATTTTAAATTCAAAATTATCTTCCTTTTCTCTCTTTCTTTTCTCAGTTGTATATTTTGTTGTATGTTGTAGGGGTGTTCATCAATCGATCCAAACCGATACAAACCGCGGTGACTGAATCGAAAAATCGAAAACCGAAAAAATCGAAAATCGAAAAATCGAAAACCGAAAAAAAAACCGAAAATTTTCACTGGATTGGATTGGATTGGATCGGTTTTCGGATTGGCTGGTGAAAACCGATCCAATCTAAACCGATCCAATTGTAAACCATACCTTACCCTTTATCTACTTGGGCATATTCCCAATCATAGCCCAAAAACCAAAATCCTAATACAATACTCCTTATTTTGTCCAATGAAAATTAGAAAATGGTGTTTGTTTTTGTCTAACGAATGTGTTTGTTTATGCTAGATACTCCTTATTTTGATAAAAATAAGTCTCATAAATTTTATTTTTAGACTTTTTAAAAAATCGAAAACCAAATTTGAAAAAAATTAGAGTGGATTGGATCGAATTTGAAAAAAATTTCAAATCGAATGGATGATCAAATGACCAAACCGAAGGAATTGAATCAGATGATTTTTTGTTTCAAAACTGATCCAATCCAAACCGCGAACACCCTTAATATGTTGTACAATTTCTCTTAAAATATTACTATTATTATCCAAAAGGTAGATACAATAATATGCCACAAGTTTTAGCACTACTACTGTATCCCACGTGTTGCTGTGCTTCACGAGCTTTAGGGTTGTGGCTGCTTCACGTACGTGTATATCTTACAATTTCTCTTAAAATATTACTATTATTATCCAAAAGGTAGATACAATAATATGCCACAAGTTTTAGAACTACTACTGTATCCCACGTGTTGCTGTGCTTCACGAGCTTTAGGGTTGTGGCTGCTTCACGTACGTGTATATCTTTCACATGAAATATATAAATAGTTCATGAAACTTAAATAATTGGTCCCCCAACTTTTTCAGCTACTTTTTCAATTTGCTAACGAGATTGTCTTTACTTTGTGTGATGTCAACCAATCCCATCTAATTATATATCTATCTTAATTTTCTGCTCAGCTTTGGTTATTTAAAGGCCCTAGGGATTTCTTTTGCTTCAATGTTCACTTTAGTTGATTAGGTTATCAACTGTCATCCAATTCTCGGTATTTGTTTCAAATTGGACAAAGGATAAGGTGCGTAAATTAAACTTTTTATGCATCGTGCGAAAGGATATTTTAGTGGTTAGGTATATTGGTATTAAAATCAACGGTTAAAATAAATATGGACTGCGATAGAATTGTTTACACCGGATAAAATAAAAAACATATATATTTTTCCGTCCATTTAGACCATCGTGGGCATTCTCCCCTAGATGATCTACGTTCCGTTTGCACCGACGTCGGTAACTCCATTGTGCTCTTCAGTTTTGCTTTTGTTTGAGCTATTTCTTTCGGTGACTATGATTGCTTTTGTGCGTTTTGGTTGTTACAAAGGGTGCACTACCCACAAAACCCATCACTTTTTTTTCATCGTCATTCACAAATGACAAAATCATGTAACAGAAGCAACCATAAAAGGGCTAAGAGAAAAACAACCAGATCTGAGATCGAAAACAAACAACCATCATCAGATCTAAAAAAACCTGACGCAATTTATCCATTTTTGATACTGAGAACAAGTGATTCTTCTTCAGTGACCAATGACAACAATCCTTTAGACGACGATAGAAGATTATGTGGTGGCGATGGTGTGGGTGGTGTCGTAGAAAGATGGGTGGTTGGAGAGTGAAGAGAGAAGCTCTGATTGAAGGGAGAAGTCTGAAAACGAACCCAACACAGATTGTCTGGATTCGATACCAATGACACCAAGAAAAAATTGTTCCTCTTCAATGACAATGACGATGGTCCTTTAGGCGGTGACAGGGGACGGTTTTGTGGTGGTGATTGTGAGGATGGTGCTAAGAGAGAGATAGGGAAGAAGGGCTGGCGAGAAAGAAAAGAAAAAAAAAATATTTGATTTGACACACTTCCGCGATATCTCAACCACCAATTTTAATTGAACGATGAAGATAACTTTCACACCGTGAAAAAAATCTTTTACTTTTGCATGTTAGCCTTTCAGCTTCAAACTTCAAGACATTTGCTTAAATGTACGTGCAGCGGCTTCCCTCAAATAGCTAGCTTACTGGGCATCAAAGGCATTTCCAGAAATTTAATGGAAAGTCCCTCAACTCCTTCTTAAGATTATTTATTTCTGAAATATAAAAGGTCAAAAGCCTCTTAGGAAACTTAATTAAACTCTTGGTGCACATTTTTTTTGAAATAATAATAATAATAATAATAATTATTATTATTATTATTATTATCTTAGTTATGCACTGGTCAATTATAATATCCAAATTTTATAATTATAATTAATTATAATAAAAATGTAAAAAATTATTTATGTCATATGATTAAATGAATAACAATTAATATACAAATTATAAGAACAAATATTTATATCATAAAGAAATATAAATTATCCATGAAATTTGATGTGATCTGAATTCAAGAGCAATCAGACTTCAAGCTCTGACAGACAGTGTGATCCTTGGCTGGTGCTATGAGAAAGTTGGGAATGAATTCCCTCAAGAATCATCTTTGAATGTGAATTTGTTATTTTGAAGTGTGTGAGAGAGTAAAGCTAAGCAACTGGAGGGGCAAGAAATCCTTTTATCGGCCTTTTGGACCTTTGGCCCCATGTGTCTGATCTACAGAGTGATTTTGTATATATCATAATAGTTATCCCTAAGTCTACTTGTTTTGAATACAAGTAATATTGACTTGAGCTATAAAAGTTGAGATATTTTTTATAACACTGTTGTATGTTGTTGTTTGGATAAAGTGATGTGGATTTAAGTTGTGAAGTTATGATATTCTTTATAGCAAAATTATATCCTTGTATATTTAAACCACATAATACATATCTACTATATCTATATGAAAAGAATAGGCATATGAAAATCTATTTTTGCTCTTTCCAGTTGACTGACACTTGGCAAAACTAGGGATAAAATGGTACTTGGATATTAAAATACTAATTGCACCCCTTTTTGTCAATATACTAAAATTTCATTTTTGCCCTTTCCAGTTGATTGACACTTGGTAAAACTAGGGGTAAAATGGTAATTGGATATTAAAAATGCTAATGTACCCCTTTTTTAATAAGTGCACGTCAATATTCTGAAATTAAAACTTTCTAATTGCACACATTTTTTTATAAGTGTACTCCAATATTTTCAAATTAAGACTTGCTAATTGCATCCTTTTTTGATAAATAAATTAATATTTTCTTTTATGTCTTAAATACTCATTATATCATTTCTTTCACCCCTTTCACACTTTATCTCTTTAACGCGTA
This sequence comes from Glycine tomentella, assembly GCA_007407185.1. Classification (NCBI taxonomy): domain Eukaryota; kingdom Viridiplantae; phylum Streptophyta; class Magnoliopsida; order Fabales; family Fabaceae; genus Glycine; species Glycine tomentella. The sequence continues at coordinate 672,506 of PYAF01004922.1, read as the reverse complement.
ACCAGTGGTATTACCTGTATACTCATGATATCGTACTAGTCAGTTAAAAAAATACAAAATCTCAATATTATTTTGGGTTCTTCATATTTCTCAATATTGTTGGTTCTCATCTCAATTGACTTAGTCTAATTATTGAAAAGTTTGCACAGACATAACAAAAGATAAAACCTTAAGTGGATCAATTGCTTATGACTTAATTTCAACAAAGGTATATTATCACAAAAAGAAAAAATTACTATTGGACTTCACTTCTCTCTTTCTCTTATTTTTGCTTCACATTCATTTTGTCATTAATAAACTATGCTAGATCTTGAAGTTTTTTAAATATATTTTCAATCTAGATATGTTGTCTTAACTACCTTTTAAAGAGTTATGTGTGTTCAAATATCTTCTTTATCATTTTCTTTCTTTTCTCAAATATGAAATGTTCTTATTCTCTGATGTTCTCTGTCTTCTCACCATTTTTCTCTCTCTCTCTCTCTCTCTCTCTCTCTCTCTTCTCTTACCTTCTTCATTCACTCAATTTATTTTCTTTCTCTTCTAAAAATAAATAGTGAAATATCTTTTTATTTCTTCATTAACCATTCAACATCGCAACCCTCGCTGAAGATGCATATGCCAGCCACTGTGATCACAACTTTTTCATTATTTGTTCATGATTTATAGTGATCTGTAGCAAAAAAGGTGAACAATTTTCTTATTTCCTATTTTCTTGGTTGATTTTGTTTTGGCCTAACTGTTTTCTTTGTTTTTTTCTCCTTCATAATTTTTTTTTCTAATATTGTGAATATGAACTAAATTTATTAAAAAGTTTATTTGATATAGTCTATCCGTTAACGTATTTTATGGAAAAAAATATTAAACAAGTCGTTATAAGAATAGACGACAATTGGAGAATTTTTAAAATATTTATTTGATTTTGTTCTAGACTGATTTATTGGTTGCAAATTGTGTTTGATCAAATGTCAAAATGAAATTTTTAGGTATGTTTATTTATTTCTTATAGTACTTTTTAATTTATGACACTTTTGAGATGATTTTTCATATATGAAATTTTCAGTTGATTCCATCGGTTTGGTATTATCTTATCAGATAGGATTTTTTCACATACAATCTTTGATTGTTGTTACTTATCTTTTGTTAATATTACTCCTATTTATAATCAATAGTTCAATTATAGTTGTTTAGAAAAAGTAAGTACATAGAAATTGATGTTTATTGTAGAAATTTAGGTGAACAAGTAAAGGATCACTTGAATGTTCAATTATTAAATTCGATATAGGACCTTTATCAAAGTGAACATTGACACAAACAAAAGTAAAGAAAAGATGGAGGACAAAATAGAGATAAATGAATATATTACTTGGATAAATTGAAAGAGAAGACTTAAACAAGTAAAAAATTTACTAGCAAAACATTAATTTTGCATAAAGTTTTTCAGTTGTTTTTCTTTAATTTAAGTTCAGAATTGAAAATATTCTGTTTAGCAACAAATGATGTCATTTTGAAGTCCTACCCTTTTTTTTTTTTATCAAAGTTATGGTCCTACCTTTGTTTGATCAAAGTTATGTCACCAACAAATTCAGTCACTTACGCAAGTTATATATATACCAAATTCATTTTCAATTAATTATGACGTACATGACAAGTTTATTGATTTCATTATACACAAATTCTCTTATGTTATGATCATACTAAACTATTTATAAAAATAATTTTATGTTATCATTCCAATATATATTTTCTTATCAATGACTTTCTTTACTTTTGCAATTCATCATCATAATTTCCAATATATAATTTTCATTTACATTATATGTGTATTAAATATACACACTAAAAATCATAAAAATTATAGTTTTAAATAAAAAAAATATAATAAAAATTATATATGTATTAAATATATATTAAAAAATTTCGTATTATATGTATCAACGTTAATTATTTTTTTAATATAATTAACCTATTAGCTAAGTTGGTTGGAGTGTTGCATTAATAATGCGAAGGTCTTAGGTTTGAGATCTGCTTGGACCATTATTTTAAATAATTTCGTAAAATATATTTTAACCTAAAAAAAATTACGAAAAAAAACACTTACAGAAAGGACAAAATAGATGTCATTTTGCATAAAGTTTTTTCAGTTGTTTTATTTAATTTAAGTCCATAACTGAAATTTTTTTGTCTAGCAACAAATAATATTATTTTCAAGTCCTACTTTTTTTTTTATCAAAGTTATGCTACCAACAAATTCAACCTTGTACGCAAGTTGTATATATACCAAATTTATTTTCAATTACGACGTACATGATAGATTTATTGATTTCATTGTACACAAATTCTTTTATATTATGACTGATGCATAATTTTTCTTACTTTTTGTATCACTTCATCTATATGATATCTACTCTATTAACAAAAAAAATTATTTATCATATTCTCTGAATTTAGGTTTCAAAAGTTTATTTTATTTTTTATATTACGCTATCATTCGTCATGACAAGGCGGAATAGAATTGTCATGGGAACAAAAATGTTAATAAATAAGAATATTTAATGAAAAAAAACTACCTTAGTATCAAACATGATGATATAGAGTATATAGTTATAGGTGTCATGAGAGAAATTGAAAAGAGCAATATTCATGCTTGACCCAAATAAACTTCGCAGTCATTTCCACATTTGCCTATCACAGGTTCCTCTACTTAGGTTGCTCAACTTTATGTTATAATCATACTAAACTACTTATACAAATAACTTTATATTAGCATTTCAATATATATTTTTTTATCAACGACTTTCTTTACTTTATATGTCAAATCATCACAATACATTCTTTAAATATCTACTATTATTTAATTATTTACAATTCCAAAATAATAGTTAGTCATACAAATATGTTAAATTTAACATATTTATATGTATAAATTAATTTGTAACAATATAATTAACATATAATATAAAATATTAGAATAATTTTTGCAAAATTTTTTTATTAACATTTTTAATCATTATTCACATAAATCTATATTATTTATTAAATTTTATTATTAAATTCAAACAACACACACTCTTCACCCGTGCGTACGCACGGGTACTATACTAGTTTATATCAAAAGATGGAAACTTCATATATGAATACTAGTATATAAATTATATGATTTGTCTCTAAAAATATAATTTACAATTTTTTTTTATAATTATGTCATTAATGTGAAGTTGATAATTGAATGATATACTTAGTTGTTGAATGAAATTTTGAGACAATTTTCACAGTTTTAACCTTATTTAGAGTGATGTTTAACTAACTTTTTCTTAATTTTGTAAATAGTTAATTTTTAGTTAGTTAAAAGAAGTTTTTATTTTTTTAATAAATACTTAAATGATGCATGTCACTTTTAAGTTTAACATGTTCGTTAAATATTTCAAAAGATAATTTATGATATAAAAAAATATTTATTTCGAAGTCAATTAGAGCAAAATAAGAAGAAGAAAAAAAAAAAAAACAAATCCAACATTTCAATTCAGATCCAACAAAAAAGAACCAAAATCTCAATACAAAAATCGATTGAATACCAATTCGCACATTTCATCCCCCTTAATTTCTAGATCAATGTATAAAGCAATTAACGCTAAAAGATGACTGAGCCTAACAGGCACCACTTTCACAAGTGATGCACCACTTTTTAATACCATAAGATTCATCTAGTTTCTACCTTTATATAATACACCCTCTCGACAAGGTTGTTTTTTCCCAAAAAAAAAGTTAAATTAAGATTTAAATATTTTTTCTTGTAATTTAATTTTTTGTGTTCCTATAATTTGTTTTAGTTTCAGTATTACTTTTTTTTTTCTTAAAATATTTTATATATCATTTATTCATTATTAAAATATTTTTTTACAGTTTAAAATATTATCGAAATTTTTTTAAGAATAAAAATAAAACAAATATATTTTACAAAAAAAAATAAAAAAGAAAATTACCTGAACAAAAATATAGAAAAACAGTAAATTACATGGACATAAAATGTATTTCTGCATCCACAAAGGCGACACCTTTCAGTTTGAAGAACAACGCCGCAGGGGAATTTGTTCAAAACTACAACAAGCTGAACATAAGGAGAAGATCATCCTTGAACTTAGAGTATATTTTGATATAAGTTTTAAGTATTTTTGAGAATTTTTTTATTAAAGATATAAAAAATTTTCAAGTAAAAAAAACTCTGAAAACCATTCTAATCTTACATCCTGGTTCTATATAACTATCTACCATACCCTTCGTTTGGCCTCCCAATAGGGAAAATCCAAAACACCATTCTAACCAACCAACAAGTGAAACAATTTGCAATTCTAGTTTTCTAATTTTTATTGTTTCTCTTTGTTATCCCACTGCCCCATATCGGTTCTACTTTCAAAGATGTTTTTTTTTTTGGAAATTAACCCACAAATTCAACCTATTTTAACTGAACTATACCCACCGAATAAAAAACATTTTTTAGTAACTTTGTTATTTTCTTCTTTTTGAATATATTACCCCCCTCAAAATTAGTCAAGTTCCGCAACTGCTTTCAAGCTACTCAATCCCTGCACTTAAAAATTTGATGTTCTTTTAAACTCTTTTCTAAAATCAAAACATTCTATTAAAAAATAATTACTTTGGTTTAAATGATTTAATCTTTTTTAATAAATAAACTATCAACTATGACATCTCTACTTTTTTATAAACTTATTTATCTAAAGTTTTTTTTTCCAGCTCTTGTGGAACATTTTTAGTGTAAGATCTTGATTAAAAATCTTGAGTTCAAGATCTGATCTTCACTAGATCTCCCAGTAAAGGAGTTGAAAAGATTTCCAACATAGAAGATGAGTTCTTATAGAAAATCCCTTAAAATCTGCACATTAGTAAAAAAAAATATTTTTTCTTTCTTTTTCTCTCTTCCTAAGATCTCAAAATGAGATCTACCATTAAGGCTTTATTTGGGAGAGAGATTTTGGAGGGGAAGGGAGGGAAGGGAAAGGTTTAGGTAGAGAGATCTCCTTGTTTGAGAGTTTTAATTTTTGAGGGAAAGGATTTGAGGATTTTTAAAACTCCTCTTAAATCCTCCAAAGCCTAAAAATTGTTGTTCCCCCTATTTGAAGGGTTTTTAGAAGGAAAAGTAATAAAATTACTATCCTATCCCATCCAATATTAATAAAATTACTATCCTATCCCAGCCAGTGTTAATAAAACACCAAAATACAAAGCACTGAATCACAATTCAATGGCAAAATTATAAAAATATTTTATTAACTCTCTATTTTCCTCTCTTAATATATTTTTAACTCCCAAACAAGGAGTAAGGAACTTCCCTCATTTTCCTCCTTTTCCTTCCCCTCCCTTCCCCTTGAATCTCTTTCCTTCCCTTCCCCTCCTAACTTCCAAACAAAGCCTAAAGAAAAAATGGAAGAGATCTTGAGAGATCTTTAATCCTATATAATATTATGAGATTTATAAAAAAATAATCTAAGATCCTAATTTGATATCTTTCACTAAAGATGCTCTACGGCTTATTTTAAAAATTTAACATTCTATTTTTTTTATAAACTTAAGTTTGCTGTCATAATCATTTAATTAATTATTTTTTATTAAAACAAAATTATAGTTTTAGCGAAGAAAATTGTAGATGAATTTATTTTAATTTAATTGGACTTATCTTAAAAAAACATTATAATATTTTTTGATAATGTACAAAAGAGCTTACAATACAACTTTCAAAACTAGTATAATATTTTTTTGAGCATATAATCGTAACTTATGAAAATAAGTTAAATAAAATGTATGCAGTAGCTGTTGTTACGATAATACAAGCGTTACTTATTCTTGTTTGGATATTTTTCGCTAATTTGATCAACTTTTCTCCAAGTCCTCATTTGTGTTTCGTTATTTTGTCTGCATGATAACATATAGCTTATATTGGAGATTACAATTAGGTATTCACAAAAAAAATGGAGGCTAGGTATCCCATTCTTGTGATAATATAAATGCCTTAACTGCTTAAGTTAAACATCAGCATATAAATCAATCCAAAATTACTTGTATCCAAGAACCAAATCAGAAATTAGATGTAAAAAGGCGATCGCACATTCGCACTAGCTCTCAACAAATTCTTCTGCATTTATTATGAAAATTTAAGAGAACCATGCATGCACCTATTTAATTGATGAAAAAATTCTTTTATAGCAAATCAACTTTATATAATATTGATCATGAAAAAGATAATTGAAATAACATACTATACTAATGATATATATATATATATATATATATATATATCTATCTCTGACACATTCAATGGTATACAATAAATTTTTTCAGAGACTAAGAATCTCAGTTGATACAATACTCATACTGATAGAGAAATAATAAAAATACACTAACACATTTTGCTTAATATATTATCTTTCATAGGTTGAAAATTTTGAAAATCATTAAACATCTTAATTAATGAATTTCTCTTTTAATTTATAATTTTTAATAATTTTTTAATTAATAAGTCAGTTTTTGTCAGAATAAATGTGTTTCTATCAATCCTCAATATCACTCATATAATAAGTACTCAAAGACATGCACAGTCCCTAGGATTCAGCCATTGCACAATAATGCAACACTAACCCCATAAAAATAAAAATGGCAAAAGTTGTGATGATTGATACGATTAAAAAAAAAAAAAAAAGAAATCCCCAAAAAGCATACGACTTCTACACTTAAAATTGTAATCATCCATCCCACTTACTCCTATTTGATAAATAATTAAAAAATTATCCCATTTGATAAATTAAAAAAAAAAATACCCCCTAAAGCCCAACCCATATAACTTAATATAATATTATTATACAATACAATTTAAAACAAAACCCACTTTATTTTTTCTTACTTCACATACATCTTGATGACCAATTAATTATTTGGTTAATATAGAATATCCTAAATGCAAAAACTTTAGATTCTTCAACCAGATCCAACCTCAACTTGAACGTTAGTAAAACCCATCATTAGGCTTAACAAAACAACAAAGTAAAAGTGGTTTCCCCCCCCCCCCCCCCCCCCCCCCCCCCCCCCCCCCCCCCCCCCCCCCCCCTCTCTTTTTCTCTTACCGACATCCACCTATTATTTAGACCGTTGCAAATTAAAATTAAATCCTTTTCACTTTATCAAATTCTACATAGAATAAAATTAAGCAAAATAATTTCAAGAAGGTGTATAATAAACTGTTGATTACTCAATCAGCCATAGATACAAAAGAGAAAAGACAGTGCCAAAACCTTCAAATTCTTCCAATATTCTTCTTCCCATCAATCATGGCTGACACAAACACAAACAGTAACATGTCATTGCCACAAACTCATCAACCAAACCTCACTATTGAGCCTCTCTTGCATGCCCTTGACCCCATATCACTGATCCTTAACCAGAATTCCAATTCAGACAACCCTTTCCCTCTGAGGCTCACCTCTGCAGACAGCTTCATCTTGGAGAGAGGACCAAACTACACTGCATATGCTGAGCTGAGAGAATCAAGGTTGCACATGAGGTGTTTGATGCAACAACAACAACAGCAACAAGAGGCTCATGAATTGGAACCAAGGACAAAACCTGCAACCCCACCAAAGAAGAAACAGGTCAAGTTTCAAGCTTGTGGGGGACACTCAAAAGGGTCCTTTTCAATTGCTCAGTCTGTGCCGGATTTCTCTTCCGCGTTAAGGAAAGAGAATAGGAAACCAGTGAACACCTTGCCTTCAATGACACCACCAAGCAAGAGTGGCAATGGGGTGGTGTTGAGTTCAAGAGGGAGCAAGTCAGTGAGTGGAGGGGAGAAGAAGAAGGGTGGTGGGGGTGGTTTGATGACAAGGAAGAGCTATGCTTGCATTGATGAGCTTAAGAGTTTTTCTTCTGCTACTGCCATTGCCATCAATGGTGAAGGTAGAGGAGGAGGAAGGAGTAACAAGGTGATGGGGAGAACAATTTCCGGGCACCACAGACAGTTTTGAATGTGGGTGTCGTGGAAATATTGATTCCTTAATTTGGACTTGTTCTTTATTGGTTGAGTTTGTTGGCTTTGAGAGGCTGTGCTGATGGTTGTGCAATTTCTCTTTTAGTTTCCATTCATTCTGTTTTTTGTTTTTTTTGGTCTCCTTTAGAGGAACTTACAGTATGATGTAAAATTGTAAAGTTATGGTGTATGTAAAAGTGTTTCTCACTGTTACACTATTATAGGAGATACATAGCTTTATTTTACCCTTTCCTCTTAGAATGGACTTTGTCCATTTTTGTGTTTTGCAATAAAGTATATTCCATCAAAGATTCAAAATAGATCTATGTCTGGTGACTAATGTTTAACCTGAAGTGGACTAATACCCACATTATACTAGTAGTATTTTAATTACCAAGTTTAAGATAGGAAAATTTCTTCTTCTTTTTTTTTTTTTTTTTAATATTTTTTTTATAAAAGATCCTATTTAACATGTTGTTTGGCTTTACAGATTTTAGTGGAACCTTTTTGTTTCTGTCTGGTGTGCTTAAGAAATTGCTAATGCCAGTTGTTTCATTTGCTTGTTTTGATCTTCAATATTTGCTTCATTTGTTTAATGAATACATAGAAATAAAACAGGTTTCAACTTTCTAATCATCAACTTAGGTTAATGATCAAAGAACTGAATAGTATTGGTGTGTTTTAGGCAAATTACACAAACAAAAAATAATAAAGACTATCATCCTTGGATGCTATCTATCCAGTTATGCAAAAGATCCAGAGAGACCCAATTAGAAATACCATCGATCTATTTGTACAACAATGTATACCGTTGTTCATGGATCAGAAACAAAAACAAGAGAAATTACTAATAATATTGTTATGGTTCCTGCCTGCAACTAATTTCCAAGAAAACCAGAAAAACAGAACAGCACAACAACAAGCATGCAGTAACTAAACCAGAAACCAGATTTGAATTAAACAAGGATAAGAGGTAGCAGATGAACACAAGCTATTACGTGGTTCAGTCACAAAGGACCCACATCCACGGGAAGGAAGCAAAACTTATCTACTATGGAGTAAGAGTTACAAAGATCTCTGTGTACAAAATAGAATCTTGCTTGATTCTTTCACTGTTTAGGTAACAACCTTCTAGATCACCAAGCTTTACTCTATTTCTCTCATACACTCCAATCTTCCTCTTATGTGATGTATATCTCTCTCAGATCTCACTGCTACATCTCTATATATAGCACTAAAGAGCACTAACTATCAAGGATAAAAAACCAAAACAGAAATCTGAAAAATAGTTAGTTGTTGGCCATCAAATAACTTATCAGAAACCTATTTATAACTAATCTTGACAGCTAGCAAACTGATAAAGGGACACATTTCACAATTCTCCACCTTGTCACTAGATCACAGTTTGCTTCTTCTTCTCAGAACACCTTTACTCTTTTCACAAAATCCAATCAAGTCCAAGCAATGCTTGAACTTTGATTGTGGTACAGATTTGGTAAGTGCATCAGCAAGATTTTCTTCAGTTGGAATCTTCTCAACCAAAATCTCCTGGTTTCAATAACATCTCGAATGAAGTGTAGCCTAACATCAATGTGCTTGGATTTCTCATGGTAAACTTGATGTTTTGAAAGCTCAATTCCACTTTGACTATCACAGAAAACAGTAACACTGTCTTGATTTATCCCAAGTTCACCTACCAACGCTTTGATCCATCTAGCTTCCTTAACAACTTTATAAGAGCAATGAACTCAGGCTCAGTTGTAGATAAAGCCACAACTGATTGAAGGACAAACCTCCAGCTAATAGCAGTGCCAAAAAAAGTGAACACATATGCAGATAAGGATCTGTGTAACCTTTGATAGGTTCTTCATTCTTCATCTTTCTTTTGAACTTTAAACTAGAAGATAATGAACCATTTAGATATCTGAAAATTCATTTCAAAGCTCCCCAATGTGCTGGTCCTGGATCTGCCATGAATCTGCTAACCATGTTGACAACATAAGCTAAATCTGGTTTGCTGCAAACCATGCCATACATAATGCTTCCCACTCCATTAGAGTAAGGAATTAATGCCATTTTTTCTCTTTCTTCATCTGATTTTGGTGCATCCTTGATTGACAGGTTGCCATGTTTCCCCAAAGGACTTGAGACAGGTTTAGATTCATGCATTCTGAACTTTCTTACAACTTTCTTCATATAGCCTTGTTGTGACAAAAAAAAGTTCTCCTTTTGATCTATTTCCGTTGATGTCCATTCCTAGTATCCTCTTAGCCTTCCCAAGTTCCTTTATTTCAAATTCAGAGCTCAACTTATCCTTGAGCCTATCAATTTGATCCATGCTAGAACTTGCCAATAAAATATCATCAACATACAACAACAAATACAAAAACACCTCTTCATCTCTTTTCAGAATGTACACACAATTATCATAGTTGGATCTTTGAAAATTCATCCTCATCATGAAGTCATCAAACCTCTTATACCATTGCTAGGACTTTGCTTTAGGCCATATAAGGATTTTTTTAACAAGTAGACTTTTCCACTTTCCTTAGCAAAACCTTCAGGTTGCTGCATGTAGATGGTTTCTTTAAGATCTCCATGGAGGAAAACAATTTTTACATCTAACTGCTCCAATTCAAGGTCAAATTGGGTCACTATGGCCAACAATATTCTAATGGAACAATACTTCACAATAGGTGAGAAGATTCCTTTGAAATCAATTCCTTCAACTTGAGAGAAACCTCTTGCAACAAGTCTTGCTTTGAATCTAGCCTTTTCACCACCTTGAACACCTTCTTTTCTTTTAAATATCCATTTGCACCCTACCACTCTCTGATTTCTTGGTGGATCAACTAAAATCCAAGTGTTGTTCTTCTCAAGAGAGAACATTTCTTCTTCCATGGCTGTGATCCATTCTTCACTTTCCTTGTTGTTCAAAGCTTCTTTGAAGTTTCTAGGTTCAGTTGCTTGAATCTCTTCAGCAACTGTCAATGCAAAATAAATCAGACCAGCTTGTCCATATCTTCTAGGAGGTACAATATTTCTTCTAACTCTGTCTCTAGCCAAGCTGTAATCATTTACTATAGGTTCAGGTTGCTGATCATTTTTTGTTTCCTCAACTTGAACACTTTGTGTTGGTAGCTCCACCTCAACTTCAGTATTGTCTAAGTTCCTGCCTTGACTGCTAGCTTGCTGTTGATCCTTAGCCTTCATAGCCATCCTGGCTTTATCAAAAATTACATCTCTACTAATGATACATTTTGGTTCACCAGGTTCCATCCTCCAAAGCTTGTACCCCTTGATTCCAGGTGGATATCCTATAAAAGCACATCTGATAGCTCTAGCCCCAAGCTTGTCTTGCTTGATATGTGCAAAAACCAGAGCTCCAAACATTCTAAAATTTGAGTAATCTGCTGGTTTTCCACTCCAAAGTTCCATAGGTGTTTTAAAACCTAATGCAAAGGAAGGACATCTGTTGATTAAGTAGGCAACAGTTGTAGCAGCTTCTCCCCAAATTTTTTTTGATAAACTTGCACTTAGTAACATGAATCTGACCTTTTCCAGGATGGTTATGTTCATCTTTTCTGCCAAGCCATTCTGTTGAGGAGTGTTAGCCACTGTTTTATGCCTTTGGATTTTGCTCTGAAACAAACTCCAGGCCATTGCCAGTTCTCAAACATTTAACCTTGGTTTCCATTTGAATTTGTATCTGAATATACCATTCCTTAAATTTTCCAAAAGTGTCACTTTTATTTTTAAGGACATAGATCCAAACTCTTCTAGAGTAATCATCAATTATAGACAGAAAATAAGAACAACCATCATGAGTCATGGTCCTTGCAGGACCCCAAAGATTAGAATGAACATACTCAAAAGGTCTATGTGTAGTATGCACACTTACTCCAAAACTAGATCTTTTAGCTTTTCCTAAAATGCAATAATCACAGAAATGCAGTTTTTCTATTTTATCACCATTAAGAAGATTTTGTTTTGCTAGTTCAAGTAAACCTTTTTCACTAACATGTCCTAACCTCATATGCCATAAACTGGTTTTATCATGTTGATTTTGACTAGCAACAACAGCTTGTGCAATAACAGTAGAACCATCTAGGATATACAAACCATTCATTTTAATTCCCTTAGCAATCATCACAGAATTTTTAAATATTTTCATCATGCCATGTTCAATTTGTATAGTGTATCCTAAAGCATCAAAATGCTGATAGAAATCAAGTTTCTTTTAATTTCAGGTACATACCTTACACCTGTCAAGAGTGTTTCTTGATCATTGAACATTTTTAGTCTAACTGACTGAACCAATGCCTTGGACTTTACATGGCTTGTTGTTTCCTAGCAGCACTACTCCACCTTCACTCAAAATCAGAGATTCAAAGTACTCACGCCTTGGACAAACATAGAAGGTACAACCTGAATCCATAACCCAATCCTTCTCAATCTCAGAGTTTGAGACAACCAGAACATCAACAGTTTCATAACCTGCTTGAGCAATGTCCACATCTCCTAGTTCTTGAGATTTCTTTGAATCTATTCCTCTCCTTTCAGGGCAATCCTTCTTGTAATGTCCCTTATTGTGACAGTGGAAACATTTGAACTTGCTTTGAGATTGATTTCTGGATTTTGATTTGTGCTTATTTGACCTTGAGCACCTTTTTTCTGATCTATCCCTCATCACATTCAATCCTTCTGCATTGCTGTCAGTCTTTGATTCCTGTTTCCTTTGCATTTCCTTGGTTCAAATTGATGACTGAACTTCTTCAAGAGTAATGGTTTGATCCCTTCCAAACAACATAACATCCTTAAAATGTTCATAGCTTCTTGGAAGTCCATTTAGCAGCATTAAAGCTTTGTCTTCATCCTTCATCTTCACTTCAAGATTCTCAAGATCATCTAGAATCTTGTTAAAGTCAGCAATTTGATCTGACAACATTCTTTCCTCTATCATCTTGAAAGAATAGAGTTGTTGTTTCAAGAAAAGTCGATTTGCCACTAACTTTGTCATGTAGAGTGATTCCAGCTTCAACCAAATTGCTGCAGCTGTTGGTTCTCTAGCTACTTTCCTCAAAGCTTTGTCTCCAAGGCACAAGATTATTGTGCTCTTTGCCTTTTCACTTAAATCTTTCTTTTCTTTTTCAGACATTGTTGCAGGGAGAGAAGATTCACCTTTCAAAGCATCGCCCAATCCTTGGTGTATCAAGACTTCTTGCATCTTGATTCTCCACAAGCCAAAATCATTGGACCCAGAGAACTTTTCAATGTCAAACTTGGTTGAACCCATGATTGATCTTCTTCTCTTGCTCCCACAGACGGTGCCAATTGTTATGGTTCCTGCCTGCAACTAATTTCCAAGAAAACCAGAAAAACAGAACAACACAACAACAAACATGCAGTAACTAAACCAGAAACCAGATTTGAATCAAACAAGGATAAGAGGTAGAAAATGAACACAATCTATTACGTGGTTCAGTCACAAAGGACCCACATCCACGGGAAGGAAGCAAAACTTATCTACTATGGAGTAAGAGTTACAAAGATCTCTGTGTATAAAATAGAATCTTACTTGATTCTTTCACTGTTTAGGTAACAGCCTTCTAGATCACCAAGCTTCACTCTATTTCTCTCATACACTCCAATCTTCCTCTTATGTGATGTATATCTCTCTCAGACCTCACTGCTACTTCTCTATATATAGCACTAAAGAGCACTAGCTATCAAGGATAAAAAACCAAAACAGAAATCTGAAAAACAGTTAGTTGTTGGCCACCAACTAACTTACCAGAAACCTGTTTATGACTAATCTTGACAGCTAGCAAACTGATATAGGGACACATCTTCACAAATATGTTGCATGACTAGTTTAGGAGAATTTCAGTAGCAAGAAGTAAACAAATTCAAATGGTGCCCTTTCCTGGAATCAACAAGGACATCAACAAATTTCACCAACCAAAATTTGGAGTACATCCCCATGTATATAAACATCAGTCTCAAATGCTTCAATATTAAATTAAGTCCTTTTCCTCAAGGGGTTGCTCATCTCACATTCCATTATTTCATCCTGTACCATCTTGTCTATACATGGCTACTTCTTAATCTAATTCTAGGATTCTTGAACCAAAATCTTAGCTTTCATGCATAATGCAACTTTTTTCCATGCAAACCATACCTTGACTACTCTGTTTATAATACTGGCAGCAATTTGATTCTAGATATTCCATTGCACAATCAAATAACCTATTTTAAGTTGGTTTCTCACTTTAGATTCCTCACATTCCACAAAGAGATTACAATCTGTCTACATATTTTCTTGCCATGGTTTTCAATTTGTCAAACAGAAAGCAAAAAATGAAAAGTTATGGCACTCGGTATGCTCATTTTGCTGAGTGGCATTTCAAGGAACCAATTCAGTATCGAGGATAGCATCTTTCATATTGAGCTTGCTTAGTGCCAATCAATTACTAAAATAATTTAGACTATGCAATATTCTAGGCATTTGGTTGGCAAGTGCAGTCAGTATCTCACAACCTATTTTCCCTTTGTTGAATGATGATGCAGAATCTAAAAGCTTAGCACTATGTTCAAACTGTTCCAGTTGATCATATGAGCAATTGACTGAGTCAAGGTGAAAACCATGGCCTGGAATTTAATCAAGGACCAAAGGCATCACAACAGGAGGAAATAAACTAGGCCTGAAAGCCAGAGGGATTAAATAAATGAAAATCAGAAATCATATTTTATTAATTCTGTTTACCTTAGTTTTCATACAAACTACAGGAAGGACTAACACGATTATCATTGCAAGAGGATCCTAATAATATTTCATTATTTGCACCAGACTGTTACCACTTAGGCACTTACCAGTGGAAACAAAAGGTCATGTGAATTGTAATTACCAGAATGTAGATATCCACCCATCATAATACAAGTATTAATAAAATATTATAGTGAACAGATAGATCAAGCTTAAAATGAGTATAATCTCAGATGACTATTAGTGTACTGTTTTAGGAAACATTGTCTTATTTTACTAAGGTAAATAACTAATGACAGTCAGTCTACACTCCCAAAAAGTTGAAACCAAGGGTATTAGAGAGTTATAACATTATAAACATAACAACATCTTTGATGCTTGTTAATTTTCCTCAAACCAAAAATCTGACACGGTTGGGTACATTCTGTTCCAGCAAGTAAAATAACATTCTCAAAGCCCACATCGAGTAATATGCTATGTTGAAGTAAACCGCTAACACTATTAAAATGAAACAGCTTCAATTGTAATAAGTACGGAGCTGTGTGATAAGTACAGAGCGACTTATTCTTTCGCCTTTTACTAAAGAATACCGTGTACTTGTTACTAAAAGCAGCATACGCCAATTTTTGTAGAAGGGTCTTTTTGAGGACCCTACAACTTCAGTTAAGTTTTGTATATTTCAATAAATGGTGCATCATTGCCTAGAATTATTCATAGTTCCATACATATATATGGTTTGCTGTTAGGAACCTGAATATGATATGAAATTATTCATAGTTCCATACATATATATGGTTTGCTGTTAGGAACCTGAATATGATATGATGATAAGACTAAACTAATGTCAATATTGATTAGATCTATGTAAGAAGTATAAACCTGTGTTACCACACCCATTATTGTTTTATTATTTTATTTTATTTTTCCCCTTAAACCACATTTTCCACGACCTCCCACTTCTGCCTTCATGGGCCTCACTTCACTTCCCTGTAATTACCATACCCCCTTACATATGGACCTATTATGTGCACTGCCAGCTACTAACAAGTTGAATAAAAAGTTTTTCAACAATTTCATGAGCCAAAATTCTCCCATTCATGCCATTGACCCCATATCTCTAATCCTCAACCACAATTCCAATTCAGACCACCCTTTCCCTCTGAGGCTCAGGTCTGCAGTCAGATTTCTTCATGAAGAGAGGACCCTACTTCTATGCATATGCTGAACCAAGGTTTTAAATATCAATCATGGTCGTTGAGTTTGTTGATGTCGCAGCACATCAAGGACAAATGTGACAGATGTGGTCCAAATTGTGATTGTGGATAGTTAAAAAAACCTTATATTGCTGCCTAAATCACGGTTACGGACCATTTTTTAAAACATTGTGCTGAACTGAGATAATCAAGGTTTGCACATGACCGTGCGTGACGCAAGAACAAGAGCCTCAGGATTGGGAACCAACAAAACCTGCAACAGTGCAACACCACTATGGAAGTAAGTAACAGGTTAAGTTTCGAGCTTCTTGGGGAAATTCAAAAGGGTCCTTTCTTGCTCAGTCTGCTAGATTTCTCTGCTGCATTTAACCGTTAGCAAGAACTGAAACATATTATGTAGAAGTGGACATGACGGAAGCCCACATCGAGTGATGTACTGTGGAAATAAACTGTTTACACAAGGACTGTACCTGGTTTAGACTACGGAGCCGTGTGATAATTACGTAGCGAACTATTCTTTCGCCTTTTACTAAAGAATACCGTGTGCTTGTCACCTTAAATATAAGGGTTTCTGATAGAGGACCCTGCAATCTTAAACTTAAATTTTGTTTGTGCTCGAAATCATAAAGGTTTTCGATATTCATGAAACTTGCATTCTTTAATCCTATATCGTTGATTCAGGAACTTAAACTAATCTTAAGAGGTCCTTTCTAGTGCTGTATGCGCCAGATTCTATTGCTGAATTAAGGAAAGAGAATAAAACCTTTTTGGACTTTTTAAGTTATTTTGAACGTGGGTGGAAATATTGGTTCCTTAAATTTGAACTTGTTCTTTGTTGCTTCTAGAGGTTGTGGTGATGTTTTGTGATATTTCTCTTTTGTTCGTTCATTTTTTTTGTCTCATTTTGAGCAACTTACAGGATTAAGTAAATTGTAAAGTTATGGTGTATGTAAAAAGTGTTTATCACTATAATATTGTACAAAGTTTTAACTTTCCTCTTTAAATGGACTTTGTTCGATGTAGAGTTTTGAAATGAAGTAATATTATTAGCGCAGACTGTAACATGTACCAGGTTCTCGTTCTTTCTTTAAATTTCTGAATAATTTTTTTTTTCTAAACATGCAAAATTATCAAATAATGCTTTTGTTCTGTTACCTCTATAAGTTCAAAACCTTGGAAATCATCCTCAACATCTCTCTACGTAACTTATGAGTCAAAGGTTGCCAACATGCACGTGAGTCATCATTTCAACCTTTCAAAATCACAAGAAATCAAGACCCTACATGTGACAAAGAACACAAGTTAAATAACTTGACTTTATTAAATTTATATAAAATGACATGTACTAAAAAAGATTCTTTTGGAAAACAATAATTTATCTATCAGTGAAGATCCTGAAGGACTGAAAATAATTGCCAAGAAAATAGAACCAGAATAGAAAGAAATCAGAAGAAGCTGAATAATGAGGTGAAGAACTAACGAATAAACCTAGTAGTGCTGTTCACTGTTTCTAGTATGCTACGATCTTGATGCACAAGTGAAGCTTTCTTATTATATGAAAGAGGAAGGACAGGGAAAACACTATGAAAACAAACGATAGAAGGCCCATATCGGTGTCTGTCTGTTTCCTGTCAACGGTCCATATCGAGTAAATATACTAAGTGGAAGTAAAGTGTTTTACACAAGGTTAGAAGGTTAGAAGTATTTTTGGGAATTTATCTATTAAAAAAAGTTTTATATTTCCAGTAAAAAAACTCTCACAAGCACTTATGACTTGTATCTAACAGATCCTATAAAATGGAAGGTCTCATTAAATTGAATCACGGAGCCTTGTGATAAGCACAGACCAAACTGTTCTTTCGCCTTTTACTACAGAATACCGTGTGCTTGTCAATTTAAGTGGCATAAGCCGGACCTGCAAATTTAACTTAAATTTTATGTTTTTTTTATATAACATTTAATTGTAATCAACAGTTGTCGTTCATGTCCACGGCCCCATCTTTGATAATTAACCAGAATTCCCACTGTAGGTAATTGGAACCAAACAAGTCAGAGGTAAAAAACAAAAATATGTCACTTGCACACTTGTGCTTGTCAATTCATGTTTTGTACGTCTCATCTTTACAAATTTTAACTCCCAAAGAACTGGATTATTTTCAGAAGGTATTTTCTTTATGCAAATGATTACTTCTGCTGCATAACAACATTTGAAATGTTATATGGATAATGTGTAATCATACAGTTTTTTTTTTTTTCAGACTGAGACACTGGCTTAACATATAAAATTTGATTATGGGTATACCTCCAAGAGCCTTGCCATAGTTAATGTATGGTTCATTAGTTTCATCCAAAGTAATGCAAAATAAGAAAGCTTCCAATAGAAGAAAAAAAAACTAATGTCAATTATAATTATCAAAATGCGGATATCCACCGATCATAATACAGATTTTAATAAATTATTACATTGAACAGAGAGATCAAGCTTAAACTAAGTATAATCAAAGCTCAGATGACTATATATGTGTATTAGTTTCAAGGAATATGTTATATTTTACCAAGGTAAAGAAATAATTACAATCAGTCCACACTCCCAAAATATGTTAAGAGTTCAGAAATAATATCTTTGATATTTGATAAATTTCCACATCACACTATAGTTATGTAAAAACTACAAACTAAAAATAATGTTGAATGTAGAACACGTCAAAAATCTGTTACAGTTGAAATGTTACATCTTGTCAGTGCAGGATGCAAGAAACTAGAAAACTTCTGTGCAGAAATGCAAATTTTTGTGTTAGCGAAGATTTCAGAACCAAAGCCCACATCGAGTAAATATACTATGTGGAAGTAACCTGTTTATACGATAAAATGAAACGGCGTATGGGTTACAAGTTCGGAGCCGTGTGATAGACACGGTGAACAAAGCGAATTATTCTTTCGTCTTTTACTAAAGAATGCAGTTGTTATCTAACTCAAGGTTTGTTTCAATTTTACAAAAACTGCATTAGCATTTATTGTGTTTTTTTATTAAAATATATGGTTGCACATGTCAATTAGCAGAGATGTCATGCATCATTTTCCTTTTAACAAATAAATGGTTGCACATGAAGTGTTTGATGCAAGATCAAGAGCTCCTTTTAACAAATAAATGGTTGCATATTTAGTGTTTGATGCAAGAACAAGAGCCTCAGGAACTGGAATCAAGCCAACTGAGTTTAAAAAACTAAACATTTGTCACTTATGCTGAAGAATCAAGGTTGCATGCACATGAAGTGTTTGCTGCAAGAGCAAGAGCCTCAGGAACTGGAATAAGCGAAGTTTAAAAAACTAAAAGCTTGTGATTTGTAGGAGGATATAACATTAGTATTCGAAGATAATTTCCCAACTTATAAGTATTAAAAAGGTTATTTAGGTGTCATAGAACACCATAACCTGATAAGCAAATTAATCTTTAGACAGATCATATCAGCGAGGAGAAAAACATAATATACAATGGTTAGCAGAAAATAAAGACAGTTTATAAGAAATCTAAATTGTCTAATGTGAAACACTTGTTATTTAAAAGCAATATAGATGAGATGCACATAAATTGATCAATGATCAATAATGACCCTTTGGAGTGCAATTTGCTCACAAGACCATGTGCAGAACACATTTAATTGCAGTACCACACATCTCATAAAATCAAACGCATTATGCCACAAATGTGTAGCTTTCTATAACCCTCCAAAGCAATGCATTCCTCTGTTCACATTCCTAATTCTCTTTACATGTGGTTAAATTGTACAAAACAGACTTTGATGAACCGTAACAAAAAAAAAATGAATACTACAGTTGTTAAGAGTAATATATATTGGCTTATTAGAAATAAGCTCTCTATATATAGAGCACTTACCTACCTGTCAATGTATCTTTTATCAATTTTAATCAATATAATGAATGTCTTCTATGGTACTCCTTTTCTATAATTTAAACTATATTATGTTTGGCCTCACCAAGTAGGAATAACTTACATCTCTCAATTTTCTGATAACAGGCTAACCAACATAAAACCATGCAGAAGTAGAAGAATGGGAGCATCTGCTTGCTCATAGTTTTCCATTCTGAATTCTGTTACTCTCTTATCAAATAGAACTGAGTCATTTGACAAAGTTAATATAACGAAGGGCACAAATAATATATAAATTCTCATGGGACACTACCAAGCAATTTGTAATTCTGTTTTTTATCTTCTTTTTTCTCCACTACAATGTTAGAAGGAGATAAAGACATTTAGGCTCATACAATCTTTTCCTATTTTATGACCCCCAAAACTACAAAGAATGCTCCCAATTCATCAACAATAAGTTGGCATCTTTAGAGAAAGACATTCTTTCTGTGTATATAGCATTATTAGCACACAGTTGATAGAAGGTGAAGTATTATATATGGGTATGACTGCATGAGTGTCTATTTCTTAAGCAAAGCCCACATGGAGTAATATACCAAGTAGAAGTGAACTGCTTATGCTATAAAATGGAAGAGCTACAATTAGTTCAAGTTACGGAGCCGTGTGATAAGCACAAACCGAACTATTCTTTCGCCTTTTACTAAAGAATACCGTGTGTTTGTCACTTTAAGCGGCATACGCCAATTTTTATAATAGGGTCTTCGAAAGAGGACCTACAATCTTAGACTAAATTATGTTCTATAGTCATGGTTCCTTATACTTAGCTAATGTTCAACAAATCTCTAGCTGATTAACATGTTATTTTATAAATCGTAAAATCATCTTACCAATTACCAACAATAATTTACCACTTGGCATGGGTTATTTATTTAGTACCGTTACCAATATTGAAATCATCTTATTTATGATTAATAGGCAAAAAAAATTAATTAATTGTAATTTTAAAAAAAAATTACAAAAATGCAGCAGTTTGAAAACTAATTACATAAGTGTAGCAACCAAACACGCTGTTCCTGTACGTGTTCGAACACGCCCACTGGAGACGCGATCCAGGTCGAATCACGTCGTGCCTAGACGTGATTAGTCACACCCTCCCTTGACGTGTTTCTGCTCCAATCCCGCCCTCCCTGAACGTGACACTGGCACAGTGTGGAAGAGGAAGCAAAAGCATTGAAGTAGAAGAGGAAGAGGAAGGAGGAAGCGGAAGACACATGCAAGTAACCAAAATGAGGCCCAACAAAAGCAAATCTTAAGCAAAAAATAACAAGCACAGAGGTAAATGCAAGACGCAACAACAAAAACAATGCGGCGCAGCAACAGTAGGCAATGCGAGCATCGGCTAATTTGAAGAGGAAGAAGAGATGCTTTTATATATAGAGAGATTAGGTTTTACTTGTAAGTTAATTTAATTATAAATACAACTAATTCAACTTATAACTAATGTAAATTCTTATTAGAACTAAATAAATAAGAAGTAATATAAACAGTTTTACTAAAATATTTTTTTCATTTATATATATAAATGACATTTTTATAAATATGAAAATATATTTTCTTTTCTTAACTTACAGTTTTACTAAAATATTAGATTTTCTTTTATTTTGAAATATAAAATTGAGATTAATTATACTCATTAAATTAAACTGTTTTTTGATAGGCAAATTAAAAGAAATTTTATTAAGAAAATTCACCAAAGCACAAGTAGTACTGCCGGAAGATATTAAAACGTGGATATATACATAGTTTCTTGGGTACCACCTTGATGTTAGTGATGAAGTGTGTTTTCTCGTTAGGCATGGAGAGAAATATTCATAATACATTTTCAGAGTGGAGTATAAAATGTTAAATGTAATTAAATTTTAAATTAATGAATTAAATGGCAATAGAAGCAACAACTTGAATGTTGGCCTGTTACGTATTCACGCAACAACTAATTAAATCAAAAAACAAATCCAGTTTATAATTAAGAAAATAGTCAGAGTAGTATAGGAAGCTAAAATAGAGGTGCAAGAAGCAAATCCAGCCCAAAAAGTAAAACCTAATCTCTCTATATATAAAAGCATCTCTTATTCCTCTTCAAATTAGCCGCTGCTCGCATTGGCTACTGTTGCTGCGGGGATATGCTTCCTACACCATTAGAATTTCTCATACACCATTCATGAATAGTG
This sequence comes from Glycine tomentella, assembly GCA_007407185.1. NCBI lineage: Eukaryota > Viridiplantae > Streptophyta > Magnoliopsida > Fabales > Fabaceae > Glycine > Glycine tomentella. The sequence goes on along the minus strand of PYAF01004922.1, from coordinate 650,383 downwards.
CATTTCCAAAATTACCCTTCACTTTTTTGTAGCTTTTATAAACGGATCCGTATAATTCATGCTTACGGATTGACGAATCCGTAAGATTCTTACGGATCCATGAATCCATAAGAATTTACGGATTCGTCAATCCGTAAGATTTTTTTTTTGTATGTACGGATTGGGCAATCCGTAAGCCCAATCCGTTTGTTTTTTTTTTTTTGAAAAGTTAAAATATATTTTAGAAAATAACGGTGCAAGCAGGTATCGAACTTGTGACCTTTAAGTTATTAATATGATGCTCTAACCAACTGAGCTAATAGACCAATCATGTCAAAAATTAATTGATATTGATATATATATATATATATATCACTAAATTTATTTAATTTAAAATAATTTATTATGTTAAAAATATATTGTATTAAATATAAATTGAAAAATTTAGTGTTATATGTAAAATTTAATATATATTTTTTTAATATGTTTTTTATTTCTTCACTTTTTGTAAATTTCACTTTTAATTCTTAAACATTTTTTTAATGTTTTTTATCCTTATTTTTGTAGCTAACAATTTATTTCATATCATTGAATAATTTCACAAATATGTAAATTATAATATAAATTTTACATATAATTTATAGATATGTCTGCATGCATTAATTCAACATGTAATTTTAACATATAATGTTATTATAAAATTTAACATAATAAATTATTTTAAATTAAATAAATTTAGTGATATATATATATATATCAATATCAATTAATTTTTGACATAATTGGTCTATTAGCTCAGTTGGTTAGAGCATCATATTAATAACTTAAAGGTCACAAGTTTGATACCTACTTGCACCATTATTTTCTAAAATATATTTTAACTTTTCAAAAAAAAAAAAAAAACAAACGAATTGGGCTTACGGATTGCCCAATCCGTATATAAAAAAAAAACAAACGGATTGGGCTTACGAATTGCCCAATCCGTACATGCAAAAAAAAAAAATCTTACGGATTGACGAATCCGTAAGATTCTTACGGATTCACGAATCCATAAATTCTTACGGATTCATGGATCCGTAAGAATCTTACGGATTCGTCAATCCGTAAGCATGAATTATACGGATCCGTTTATAAAAGCTACAAAAAAACGAAGGGTAATTTTGGAAATGTACTCTTCATGAATGGTGTATGAGAAATTCTAATGGTGTAGGTAGCGCATCCCGTTGCTGCGCCGCATTGTTTTTGTTGTTGCGTCTTGCATTTACCTCTGTGCTTGTTATTTTTTGCTTAAGATTTGCTTTTGTTGGGCCTCATTTTGGTTACTTGCATGTGTCTTCCGCTTCCTCCTTCCTCTTCCTCTTCCTCTTCTACTTCAATGCTTTTGCTTCCTCTTCCACACTGTGCCAGTGTCACGTTCAGGGAGGGCGGGATTGGAGCAGAAATACGTCCAGGGAGGGCGTGACTAATCACGTCTAGGCACGACGTGACTCGGCCTGGATCGCGTCTCCAGTGGGCGTGTTCAAACACGTACAGAAACGGCGTGTTTGGTTGCTACACTTCTGTAATTAGTTTTCAAACTGCTGCATTTTTGTAATTTTTTTTAAATTGCAATTAATTAATTTTTTTGCCTGATTAATAGTATATTCTTTTTTATTTAAAAGAGTACATAAATTAAGCCGTAAATCCCAATAGTGATATTCATAGGTCCTCACAACGCAGTTATAAAATAAATATCACAAGTAATATTTTTAAGTAAGAATATTTTCTATCTCTAAAATGACCAGAAGATAAAATGATATATATTCACCAAAAGATTAGCGTAACAATTAGATATAATACAAGTGAAAGTGGAATTGAGTTCTAAAATATGAATTTTCAGTTTAGTTACATCCGAAATCGCAGCTCTCTCTGGGTTGTTTTGGTGTCAACCTTGTTGGGATGAAAAAAACCTTGCTGCAACAGCTCTTCTTTGTTTAATAAAAAAAAAGTTGCATCCGAATTCATATATTGGCATTGTTGAGCACCACCTCGAGTTGAAAAATATTCGTGGTAAAATCTAGAATTTTTTGTCACTTACGGGAACATGGATGCTCATTTTCATGTCACGCGGATCCAAAAATGCCAAAAGCTAAACCAAATATGCACTTCATATATACATGAAACGATTAAGTATGTAGAATTAGAATATATGTATCTTTTGCTTATTAAGCTTTCATAAAAGGCCTTTATTGAGTTAGAGTAGTGTTTTTCTGCATGATAGTGTATGTAAAGAAATTCATTAACTAATTTTTTTGGGGGGAAAAATGTAAAATTATAATTACCCAAGTGATATACACAATAGCCAAGGCATACCCCGCAACCAAAAAATCAAAAGAACATATGCAAGAGGTGCAACTGCCTATAGTAAGTGCACCAAGAGCATTGCCTAGAAAAGATACAATAAATGTGAGTATCTATAGACAAGAAATTTAATCTTGTCAATTACATCTTACAAAAAGAGGTGAATTCTCAAAAATTCGTTGATTCCTAGCCATCTAAATACAGTAGACAGAAATGGCTAAAGTCAAGCAGCTAACTTTTCCGAATAGTTTAGAGATTGCCCGACCATGGAAAAGGCTGTTAATAGATTCTTGTAGCGAGATAATCCACCTACGGAAAGGAAGCCAGTCGCAGATGGTTCCCCAAATTCTAAGAGAGATGCTACAAGAGAAAAATAAATGATCAATGGTCTCCGGTTCCCTGGGGCAAAAAGGGCAAATGGAACCTTTGTTTAGGAATTCGGCTTTATCAAGGGTGAGTAGTTTCTTCTTGACAGCCAACCAAAGAATGAAAGAAACTTTCGTAGGAATAGCTGAATTCCAAACTATAGGGAACCAGTGAACAAAAGGCCTCTTGAAACGCAAGTAATCATAAGCTTTTCCTGCAAGCAATTGGTCATCATGAATCCAGGAATTAAGCAACTGAATTGCATTGTCCTCATGTCCCTCTCTAGTGATGATTAAATCATGAATAGAAGCAATCTTCTTCAAGAGGACAAAACCAGAACCCTGCTCTGGAAATCCCAAATTGTGCCTCCTTTAAAATAAAAATGATGCACCCATCTAACCCAAAGAGAATCCTTCTTAGAATGAAGGTCCCACATAATACGAGAAAGAAGCGCCTGGTTCCAAGAATGAAGAGAGAACAGGCCCAGACCCCCCTCTTTCTTAGGGAAACACACATCTTTCTAGGCAACTAACAACTTCTTTTTTCCCAACTCAGATTTACCCTATAAGAAATTTCTGCAGAGGGAATTCATACGGTCAAGAACTGAACTTGGCAAAGGCAAAATACCCATCCAGAAATTGATTGTGCCTTGGATGACTGAATGAATAAGTTTCAGTTTGCCAGCATAAGACAACAAAGTCTTCCTATTCCAGCCCTGAACAAACCCCGAGATTTGGGATAAAAGAGGACCATAATGGCAAACATTCAATCTGGAAGACAGGAGAGGAACACCCAAGTAGCAAAAAAGAAGTGTTCCAATGCCAAAACCAGTAAGGCTGGTCATTTGGTAGAGGGCACAACTGTCAATACCTGCAGAATAAATGGTAGATTTCTCATGACTAATTGACAAACCAGAAACAACACAAAAGTTCTTCAGCTTCTCAAAGATGGTTGTGGTAAATCTCCTCTGGAAAATAACATAATGTCATCAACAAAAGCTAGATGAGTTAGATTAATATAAGGACATGCTAGATGAAAATGGAAACAATTGCAATCCTTGAGGCTTTTGAGGTCTTGAGAAAAGTACTCCAAGCAGAGCACGAACAAGTAAGGGAGAGGCGGTCCCCTTGTCTCAAACCACGTTGCCCCTTGAAATGCCCATGGATTGAGCCATTCACAAACACACTAAAGGAAGTGGTTGAGACACACTCCATACTCTAGGTGCAAAACTGAGAGGGAAAGCCCATTGCTTTAAGAATCCACTCCAGAAAATCCCAGGAAACAGAATCATAAGCTTTCTGAAGATCAATCTTGAGTAGACACCTAAGAGAAGTTCTTTTCCGATAATACTTTCAGAGAAGCTCTTGTGTTAGATATAGGGAGAGCTTGAAGAGAATCAAGATGCTGAGGATCTGAATCTTGGATAAGTTTTAACTTTTACATGCCATTCAATTGAAGGCATATGTAATTCTTAGATGGATAAGAGTTCATCCTTTGATCCTTTGCATTGTGTAAATATCATTCATTGATTTGCATTCATGATCATTTCCTTAATGAGTTCTTTAGAGGCATCAATCTCAACAAAAGCTCTGGAAAATGATATAGAGCCAAAAGTAGTCGTGAGTTGGTCCGTGCGAATAGGAGTTCCAACTCGGGATAAGATTTTACCCAGCGCCTGAGAATTCCACATTTCCAAAGGCAAGTTCTGGAGTTTTACCCAAATTGGAATATGGCTGAGTTCCTCGTTACCAAAGTCAAAAAACAGTGGCATGACCTTCTGGAGTAAGGTCTTTGGAATATAAAATATGGTCCCTCATCTAGATCCTTGTTTATACTGTCTTCATCAGTGAACTTGAAGACCAACCAACCACCTTCATGTACAAAGTATGTAAACTTGACTCCTCATTTTTGACAAGTTTCAAGAAGAGCCTTCTTAGCTAGAAATCTTCCAGCAACATACCTTATCAAACTGAAACCCCAAATCTCTTCAAGGGACTTCGGAACTTGCTAGAGAGTAATGTAAGCTGAGGCCTTGAGTAGGTTTTCTATTGTCCTTGAACATATACACCCAAGGAGTAGAAGGCTTGTCTTTATGTTGTTGTGAGACAACAACTTCAGATGAAGTGGAATCTTCATCCTCTGAATCAGTATTCTCTTTACCAAGTGTAACACCCCGTATGCATCCGGTGTATTAACAATTATTTAATCAGATAAGCGCAGTAATTAACTTTAATTAAAACCCGCAAAAGCGATAAATAAAACTTTATTTCTTGATTCATTTTGTATGGTACGTATCAACACTCATCATAAACATCAGCCAACCTCATTGATCCAAAATAACATAAAACAATAGCAGATGCATCAACAATATCTATACAGATATATCAGGAGAAGACCACGGATATACATATATACATCATCAAGAGACTCACAGTATCTATACAAAAGAATAGGCATACATCGCCCTGATCTCACAGATCACTTCCTCACACGAGGGCATACAATTCATATAAAGTCCAGATACATAACAAAATCCAAAACATGTGTGCACACACACACACATCTTCCCTCACAGGAGTACAAAATACATCAAAACAAAACAAAGAAGCCTCCGTGCTCTCACAATGCTGCCATGCAGCTGCACAGGAACTGTCTCTACTGGGGCCTCCCGCCCTGAGACCTATCATCTCTGCCAGATGAATCACCTGCAAAAACATAATCCCCACACGGGGTGAGATACACATCTCAGTAAGCTCAAGGCTCTTGGAGGCTTCTCCTCCCCCCTGGTTCACTTCCATGACACACATCATCAAAGGCATCACAATCACTTGCCTCCCAGCCCTCACAACAATACATAGTCATCATCTAGCTCTAATGTATATCTGCGGTACTATGCCCGCCACAAGATGCATCATCATCAACATCTGGACTCTCAGTCCCCAGTGTGAGACCGGAACTTACACATGTGCCATCCTATCGGGAGTTACCCCTTTACACATGGATGCACGTATATGGCACCTCCGAGAATAGGCTTCAACCGCGATGGGACCACCTATCTCTTGGTCTTAAGGGATCATCATCACCCTTTACGTGAGCAAACCAAACTAGGAGTTACGCTCTACTCCTAGGGAGGTCCATATCTATCTAACTGGCCAGAAGATCTATTCAACATGTAATCATCCACACAAGGCATAGAATCATGCATACATATCATCATGAGGAAAGTAACAACCAATTCAATGCACATGCATCATGAATGCAACCATCACTCCCTCGAAGTATGGTGGAACATACGCAGTGGGAAACATTCCCCAAGAGCGAAGAACTTACCTGGCAAAGTCGTGCTCTGCAGTTCAACCCCAGAATGGTAGTCTACGCCACTGAAACCCTCGGTGTCACACCCTATACAAGGCATATAAGCACAATCAATCACCAATCCAACCACACCAGGCATAAGCACATAACAACGGTCCTCAACCGTTACAATGAAAGGAACATCTTTCCTTTCCATAAAGCCTATCAGTCATCTATCTTAAGGTTATCAGAACTAACCAATTCACTAAACAATCCATAGACCCTCAGCGGTCTATCTCGGCCTAACCAAGGCACTAGAGTCTTCCCAAAACTCGGTATAAGCCAAAACAAAGAGGTCAAAGCTCTATACAGGTCAATTCTCAAGAATTAACAACATGGCTTGAACGGTTTCTTCCACACAATATCACCATTCATAAAGCCTCTCAAGCACATAAATAGTAAGTATCAAGACTCATGCATGTTCTACAATCATCAATTAACCGACAAACTACCTACACATGCATTTCTCAGAGCCAAGAACCAAAGTCCATGAAATCAACATTTCAAAGCTAATCCTTCATCACAACAACCTCATAAGCATACTTTTCTAAAGGACCGAAGCCTAATTTCAGCTCTAACTCAAAAGGGTCACTATTCATCCCAAAGCCAAATTCACAAATCAAACGATAAAACTCGAGTTTCTTACCTCTAAGATGACAAGGAAGGCTAATGGACCACTTCCTCAAGCTTAGGTGTCCGAGAATTGCCTCCTTTCCCCGTCGAGCTCGAGTTTTGTGAAGTTCCCTAGAGAAAGGGATCTCTCCGTTTGAAGGTTTTTAGGGAAAAGTGATAAAGGATTCTAGCTCATAGGAGGATTCCCTACAAGTTTCATGTTGAAAGGGAAGTGTTTTTGATGCAGTTTGGTGAAGATATGGAGTTTCCATAAGCTCTAATGGCGGAAAAGGGGTCCAGAGGAAGAAGAAAAAAGGTTTGGCCCCAAAAATCGCGTGAACGACCTTTCATAGTGGCCCTGTCAGAGGTCCCACGCTGATGGTGCCACTCTGGCGCTACCGGCACCACATTCCAGAGAAAATTGGCTTCCTGGAGCACCTCTGGCGCTACCAGCGCCACTATGGCGCTACCGGCGCATACTTCTAGTGCATCTGGTGCTGATGGTGCGCCAGATTTTAGTGAAAAATGACCTTCTGCAGCAATCTCACGTTATCAGCGCTAGAGTTCAGCCGTCGCTAAATCCGTCGCTAATTCCGTCACTAATGCTTTTTGCGATCGAATATTGAAATTTTAACTTCTCTTTCTTTTTCTTTTATTTATTTATCCTTGGTTATTATATTCACCCCACCTTTTTAAGAATTTTGTCCGTAAAATTCGAATTCATACCTGTCAAGCAACTTGGGGTATAACTGCACCAGCTCCTGCTCCCGCTCCCAAGTCGCCTCCTCAGGTGTCCTCCCTTCCCACTGTACCTTGGCTAAGGGAATGGTCTTACTCTGGATCTGTTTCTTCATCCTATCCAGAATCCGTATGGGTCGTGTTGGACACGTCAGATTCTCCCTAATCTGAACAGTGTCAGGCTCCAGCACGTGTGACAGATCTGCCACATATCTTCTCAGCTGTGACACGTGGAAAATATCATGTAGCCCTAACAACTGGGGAGGTAAAGCTAGCCTATAAGCCACTGGTCCTACTCTCTGAAGGATCTGGTAGGCATTTTGTTGAACATCTGTTGTATAGGAGCTTCATGCAAAACAGTCACTGCAGATGGAACTTCCTAGGTTCCATCTAAACCAACAAACAAACGAACAACTGTAGAACCATGAGTTCTATCTAACCCATAAAGCATTCTGACTGAGGCTGACTTCTCACCTGTGATTGGTTTTTTGTTTTTAGATTTTCCCATCTAAAACCTAGCAGCCACGCTGGTTTGCATAGGGAGAAAAACGAACCAAAAATCCAAAATCCCAGGAGGAAGAAACAACAAACAGAGGATAAAAGGCTAAGATTTGCTTATCTTGTGCGTTCAGTCCCAAGGATAGCTAACGAACCAAGTGCTTGAATCTCCCATGGTGGCTATAAGGCAGTTGGGTGACGCCCAAGATGGGAAAAGTCACCTCAAGGTTGCCCTCATGGTTGAAGAGTTTCCAAGAGAGAAAAGAGCATTCACAATAGCCAGAAAAAAAAAGAGGTGTAACCAGCACGCTCACACCCAAGAAAAAGCTAAAGGAACGAAGTGCCTTAACCTCCCACAGTGGTAGGAGCCACTGGGTATCACCCAAGGAGGGAGGTTTCCCTTCGCGGGTGGAGCAATTTCAGGAGAGACTGAGAGAGAAGAGAGCGTTTTTTGACTGAGAGCTCTTTTTCATTAACTACATTTTTGATTGACTATTAGAGCGTCCACAATGAAGATGTTGATCCTTAGATCTTAAACAACTTTTTGTGAATCTCATATATCACATCAAGTTTTAACAATTCTACAAAATTTATGAGGCCAAAGATGGCAAGATCTACCAATAAAGATTTTTACTAACCATCTTTTTGTAATCATTTAGTGTCTCACATTTGAATGAACTAGGGGAATTTCTTCTTACACCATTCAAATCTCCCATGCACCATTTATTTTTTTTCATTCCAGAGTTACCCTTCCTCTTCTTCTTCTTCTTCTTCTTCTTCTTCTTCTTCTTACTGTTTCTTCTTTATCTCATTTTTGCTTCTTCTTCGTCCTTAGTCACCTCCGTTTGTTCTTCTTGGCGAACCTCCTTTCCCGTGGTTGGCTGTGGTTTGGTAACTGCTTTGGCTTCGTCATCGTTGTCGTGGTGGGTGTTGCGGTGACAGAGGTCATCCGTATGAAGCATACAGATTGTTACTTCGTGTGAGTTTACACAGCACAAAAAGGAAGAAGGGAGAGGAGAATGGTGCGCGAAGAAGCTGAAGGTTTTACTAAAGGGCAATTTCAGAATTATATTATTATTGCTGGGTGTATTTGATTTTTGAATGGTGTAAGAAGAAAATTCCATGAACTAGGTGTATTATCAAGAAAGTTTTTGAGTTGCAAGAGATATTGGGCTATGGTCAAATGGTGAATAATTGGGTTTAATAAACATTGAGTCAACATGTTTATTTACTTATATGGTCGAAGTGAGCCTAATGGTAAAAGTATGCAAAATCTTAATATTTGTGTTTAAAGCATACAAATAATTTATTTTTTATAATGAAATTATTTATTTTGACAAAATATAATAAATTTTTAGTCTATAATGTCACATTTTAAATTAAATGGCTACAAATAAATTTTCTTCGACGGTGATAAAAAAAAAAACTAATATAAAGTGATGTTAATAAGTACCTATATATTATTTAAAAAAACGGAAAATTTCTTAATAGAATGAATATATGTATATATAATAACTATTAAATAGGTGAGTTACAAAAAACTATTAAATAGGTTAAAAATGGTTGAAATATTTCACAAATTTTTTTGCAAGTATTTATTTTTTAACTATTGTAATTAGAATTTTTGAGTCTCTGTTTGAATTTCAGGCAAGTTTTCAGTTTCAAGAAAGTTTTCAATCTTTTAAATCAGTTATGAGATTAATTCTCGATTTAGATTTAACGACACTTAAAATTTCTCATCCCTTACTAAATTAATATTCCGCATGAGGATTGATCAATTTAGATTTTTCTTCTCACAAACTCAACATTTGTGTTGTGCACTAGACTGTACTCATTGGATTTTTCTCAAGTATTTTTTTCTTTCAAGATTTTTCTCAAGTACACTTTAGTTCTTCATTAAGTAGATCCATAAAATCAGATTAGAAAGGCAGGGCAAACATTAAAATATACGGACTTGTGTCTCATGTTTTGGTACATGGCACATGCACAAATAAAAAACAACTCATGCTCATAGATCGAGCCAGTTAAACAAACCAGTGGGCTGTTTTGTTCAAGAAATTGAATTTTGATAGGTTGCAGGGTTGGCCAGCCATGTCCTACGCGTTTGTTTGTGTTTGTTTCTAAGGTCAAGGTGCCTCCAATTGGAAGAATTTCCATTCCAAATTCCTATCGCACCATATAAAGTACATAGCACACACCAGAAAACCCACGTGGTTGACCAATAATTCTACTACAATATTAACGTCCATGACATCACATGCTACTACTATCAAAATAAAAGGTTGGAAGTATTGGCAAGCAAAATCAGCCTGCTTCAACTACCATATGTTTAATAAGTGACATGATTGACATAAATAATAATAATTTATATTTTTTAATTAAATAATTTAGCATTTAAATTATGGTTGATAATTTAATATAAAATAAACTGTGTTGAAAAGAGAATATTCATTTTATATATCTTTAAAATTTTCGATAAAAATGTATCACTAATTTTGAGGAGACAATTTTGTACCAATAATATAATTAAAAAAAACTATCATGATTAATTCTCCTTTTATGTTTATAAAATATATATATATATATATATTTAAAAAAAACAATTCTACTGAAATGTCGTATGCTTTTATCAATTTTTCTTCTTTGCTATTTCTCATTTTTCTACTCTTATATTAACTCACTTGATTATTTAAAAAATAATTAACTGACCACTTCTTATTTATTACACTAACTCCTTAATTATTTAAATAATTTTATACTTATATTTAAAAGTTATATATTATACTAATTCCTTTGTTTTTCTGTAAAAATTTCTTATTGTTTAAAAAAATGATACGGTGTACCAAGAAAGATTACTATAATGTTAATAAAGCAAAAAATAAAAATAAACAAGGTCTCAAATTCAAATATTATAAATGAAAAAAATGATTAGAAAGATAAATTTTACTAATAGATAATTCATCAAAATTTTTTACAAGAGATTAATTATTGATAAAGTTAATAAATATTTTATTCCATTAGCATGATAACACAAAGAAGCATAAAATTATGTACAATTTCGAGAAACAAGCAAATATAATTTAATTTACTCTTTTCTATTTTTTTTTTAAAAAAACTAGCTAGTAATAATTAATATCGTTAAATTGTTCACTGGTAAATAATTAATACTTTCGGAAGAAAGTGGGGACATGATTTGACTATGAATACGTAATCGGTGTATTCCTTAAATTAATTTTTCCTTTCTTTGACATTTGACTTGGAATCTTGGATGATTCAAATCTTGGAATGTCACTATTGACTTATATCTTCGACTGTTAATTAATATAGCGTGTAAAAAGGCCTCCCTAGTTGAAGAACGAGGACCACCCAGTTTCACTTTCAACCATGTGTGGTTTGGATAGAGGGGAAGAAAATAGAAGGCTTAATACTCAATTCCATACCCTAGGCTTAATATTAATTTATTTAAAGCGTTCAATTAGATTCCTTAGTTGGATAAAATTTAAAAATAAAAGACCTAATTATATACTCAAAAAACTAACGAATCTAATAGAGCATTTTTAATAAACTAAGGTATCAAATTGGGACCAAACTAAGGGATCAAATTGTGATAATGAATTTTAGATTTTTTTTAGAATATTGGAGAAAAATAAAAGAGAGGTGAAAAAATTGGAAGAAAAAACAGAGTATAAACAAAATAAAGTATTTGTAATTACAACAAAAACATGTGTAACTAAAAGTACAAGTATAAAATTAGCAATCACCCTTTAAACTTCCATTTGATTCTTTTATTTTCTTTTTCCATTTGCATTTTGGTTTTTCTGACAACAAATATGAACAAACTAATTAAATGTATCAAATTGGGTTTTCAGAAAATAATTTAGTCTTGATTGAAATTAATTTAAAAACAATACTTATGATGAAAAAAATGTATCACTAAAACTCTAAAACAATAAAAAAAATGTTAATAACACTTTTTTTTATAAATAATTTATGTGATATTTATAAAACAAGAAACAGGACTCAATTGACTTTTTTTTTGACAGAGGACTCAATAGTCCTAGTAAAATCCATATCATTTAATAACTGTCGAATGAAAATTATCGAATATTTTAATAAGAGTGCAATATATAGAAAATTAATTACAGTATTTTTTATTTTTGGTATAAAAAAAAGAGAGTAAAACCTTTGAACTACAATACGCAGGTGACCCCCGTCAATAAATGTTTTGAAAGTGCTGAGCAGCTAACCACTGATCATGTAAAAATATTGACTCAATTGCTAAAACTTTATCCACAAAGATGTAAACATACCGTGTTCTTGTTTTACTCATACTTTTTCAATCACAACAAATTTGATCTCTCGTTATGTACATGTATATATAGCCTATAGGGAAAGTACGAACTAAAAATATTTTCCATCAATAAAAATAATCTCAACCATTTATGTATAATAGTTGCATTTGTATGGCTAAAATTAGTTAATTTTAATTCTTACTAGCTAGGGGTCCTCTTATATATATGGATACTGTGTCTGTGTGGCTAACAACACCAGCGAATAGCCAGTTTCCTTCTATGGTATAGTCATCTTTTAAAATTAGTAACATTTTATAGTGAAGAGAGGATAGGCTCATTGCATAAAAAAATTGAGATTGTCCATGGAGCTAGCTAATATTCACATTGGGCAATTTTGACGAACTAGTATCTTTTGAGTTAAAGTTTCATTCCATTTTGCAGCCAACTAGACTTCGATGCATCTTTTTGGATGAGCATGTATTAACATGAAAACTCAAGCAACATTATTCATATTTTTATTTATTTTTATCGGTCAATAATAAGAGAAATTCGAACTCATAATTTCTCGTTTCAATCACTGAATCAACTTTATAACTGGTAGAATTTCATTCATATGTTTGGAATTAACAGTCCAATTTCTCTATTCTATGAATATTTAAAATGGAAGTATGGGAATAAAATAATAATACCAAACTTTTTCTATTAGTGATTTTCTGGGTACTATTAGTAATGTTGCGATTCCATATTAATTTATTGAGAAATCTTCAATAATTCACTCTTACCTAGCCAAAGTCATATTTTTCACACGTTCATTTGAATTGCCTTGTTTTTATCTTGGTGTTACATCCTTTAGAACCGAAAAGAGAGGTTTCTTTATAGTCTTCTTCGTTTACCAAGATGTAATTTCGTTTTCTAACGACATAGATTGATGTGTATCCCCCTATTTCTACGGGAACTAGAGATTGAAACCTTATAGATTGGCTTTTAAATAAATTTGACAACTACTTGCGACAGTACTAGTGCTAATTGTGATGGTTATGGTCCAATTCACTTGGTAGCTAGCCCCAAAGCTAAACAATATCCTGTAGTTTCTTTAAAGTTACTAGGTGCACTTTTAGAAAGTAAAACATGGAGTGCTAGTTGTGGTGGTTGAAATTATAACATCATAATTTATTATGCATGCATCTATGGTCTTATGATAATTTCAACTATTCATCTTTTAATAAAAATGACTTTTTTTCTTTTCTTGATAATCATCCGTTAATAACTATGCACATGCCGCGAGCATTACTAACCCTAAGAATAATGTAAACCAAAACAAAGCTCATCAAATCAAAAGTTGTGTTAGATGCACAAATTATTTTATAAACTAAAGTTGGAAAGCTTTTCAATATTTGAAGTACCTAAGGGGCTAAGATCATATCCATACTCGCTTATCTTTTCAGAGACCTTGAGACATCAATTTCAACTTTAATTTTTACCCCTAGTCCCTGACTTTATCATTGATTAATTTTCAAAGTGGCCAAAAATGCAACCAAAAAGAGGTAGTCGAAAATCAATCCATTTCAGACACAGTACCATGTTGGCAAACATTGAAGAGAAGGAGATGGCTCTGGAAATGCCAGGGGCCACTGATCATAATCATAGTCATGTCACCTTCAAGTTGATCACCGGAACAAACAGCAACCACTAAGCAAAGAGGGAGCAAAACAAATCAACAAAAAAGGCTTCGTTCCATTAATGTATTTAATACAATGATCTAATGTGCTTTTTAATATTAGTGTTCAATTGGCTCTCTATGTTTGTTAGACTTCAAATATTTATTTCTGAAAACATTTTTATTGTTACTAATAAATCCATACAGGATAATTCACTGGATTCGGCCCAATAGTAGGGATTGCGTAGTAGATTTATAAGATCATAAATTCAATTCTGATTGTCACCATTGTATAAAAAAAATGAATCCATACAGGACAATAACAACCAAAAGCAGAAGATAATCGTTACAAGTTATAACCGCACCATCAACTTTTTCCATTTAATCTAAGATTCATACAGAATTGGAGAAAACCAGAAGAAAAAGAAGAAGAAAAAAGCAAGAGAGGGACAGAAAGTTAAATCAATGTATCTACACTTCGTGTGACCAAAGAACAAAAGGAGAGAGAAATAAAACACTAGGAAGGGACAGGCATGAAAGCAACATTTTCCTGACATTTTGTGCCCCCAAATCATGTGCCTGAATTACATCATTGCTTGTCCATCCAATTCACACACACACACACACACACACACACACACATCTTTTCTTTATCACTTTGTCTTCTTGATGCAAACCATTTCATTTACCTTTTCAAACTCTACACCAAATTTTCCTAATCACATGATGGTAAACCTGGGAAGTGCACATAAAAAGGTAGACCCCACTCATTTGCAAATTAGTAAAACTCTAAATTAGAATTGGACTTATTTTTTTCATTCTTTTAGAGTAAAATTACTTCTTGCTCTTATCTCTATTGTTGGAGAAGATTGAGCCTAAACCAAAAAGGTTTGCTGAAGGAATATTGAGAACAGGACTGACTCTAACACCATTATTAGCATAAGACCCCTGACTCCTCTTCAATGGAGGCTTTTGATGATTGTGTGAAGCCAAGGGGTGAGACTGAGAAAACCTTGTGCTGGAAGAAGAACGTTTCTGAGAATTTTGCTTAACCTCTTTTGAAAGTGATATCCTTTTAACACTTGATGAAGACCCAGTTGAATTGCTTCTAGATAAAAGTGGCAGAGGACACAAGCTACTCCCATATCCACTTCCACAACTACTACTTCTCTTGAACCTCCAAAATGACTTGGAACTTTGCTTCTCATCCACTTCTTCATTCAACTCCTTGCCATCTTTGTGACTCTCTTTCTTTGAGCTTTTTCTGGTGGTGGAAGAAGCATTGTCACAAATAGCTTTTAGGGGAGGTGGTAATTGAGGTTGAGGTGGTGGCGTTGCTAGTTGGCTTTTTGGCTTCAAAATAGAATTGTTGTTGATGTTATTGTTCTTGATTTGTGTGGGAAGGAGAACCCCATGTGAGAAAAGCTCATCTGCTGAAGAGGACTCAAGCTCTAAGCTTTCATGAACACAGAAATCAAAATCAATGCTTGAGTTCAAGCCAGATGAGTTTGATCTCAAAGGGTGCTTCTCAACTGGGATGACATCTGATTGGGAGAAGTCATGAGAGAATGAAATCCTTGGACTCATTGACAACCCACAATTTTCTGAGCAAATCTCAACAACCATTTCATTCAATTCAATTCAACCCTTTTGTGATAATAAAACTAGAGCAAATAATAAAAAGTTAAAAAAAAAAAAAAAAAAAAAAAAAAAAAAAAAAAAAAAAAAAAAAAAAAAAAAAAAAAAAAAAAAAAAAAAAAAAAAAAAAAAAAAAAAAAAAAAAAAAAAAAAAAAAAAAAAAAAAAAAAAAAAAAAAAAAAAAAAAAAAAAAAAAAAAAAAAAAAAAAAAAAAAAAAAAAAAAAAAAAAAAAAAAAAAAAAAAAAAAAAAAAAAAAAAAAAAAAAAAAAAAAAAAAAAAAAAAAAAAAAAAAAAAAAAAAAAAAAAAAAAAAAAAAAAAAAAAAAAAAAAAAAAAAAAAAAAAAAAAAAAAAAAAAAAAAAAAAAAAAAAAAAAAAAAAAAAAAAAAAAAAAAAAAAAAACACTCACCAGGATTCTAAAAAATTGGGAAGTTCACCAAATAGGGTATGTGTTTTTGGACTAAAAAGGTTCAAAAAGTTGGTAGCAAAATATTGAAGTCAATTTAGTTTAATCAATAATCAATACCAACCAAAGACTGCAATAGAACAAGTGTTGGTGTTCAAAAAAGAAAAAAAGGATGATGGTAAGAAGGTTTGAATTGTGACAAAATATGTATGTGATGAAATCAAAGTTTGCAAGGTTTGTGATTTTCAATGGTCCAATGGTGCAAGAGAAAAGGGATATGATGAGAGAAATAATAATGTGGCAATTGGGGTTCAAAGATTGAGATTTTGGAAATGGAAATGATGATGAGTGGTTTGATGAAGAAAGAAAGATTCAAAGGTTGGTTTTGTTGGAGAGGGTGGCAGAGAGATGAGGACCATAGACTGATTCAATTCAACAACCAGACCCGGTAGTTAAGAACCTTTAGAAGAAGAAAAAACGGGAAATTATGTTTGTACATTTTTTATATATAAAAAATTATTAAAGACAAAAAAAAATAACGGAGAGAGAAGTATCAGATAAAATAATAGATAATGATTAAAGAAATAGAATAATATAAAAAAATATAATGCACAATATTATATAAATAAGAGTTTGATGAATGAGTTTAATATAATTGTATTTACATTGTAAATTAAAACAGTTTTATACTATCATTTAATTATAAATTATTATTTAAAATTATTTTATGATAATTATTTTTAAAATAAAAAAATTTATTATATATAATGGATTATAATTAGATGATTGTATAAAAAAAATTTACATTATTAATGTATAATCTTTTTTTTAATAATACACTCACAGGTTAAATAGTTTTATATTGTCATCTAATTATAATTTTTTTAATTATGTTAAAATAATTATTTTAAAAATTAATAAATTTATCATGGTGAATTATAACTATTTTTTTTATAAATAATGTAATAACTATAAAAAATGTTGTATTTATAAAATTGAGGTTCAATATATAAGTATGTCTCAGAAAATTTTTATTTTCTTTAAAAAGTCCTTAAATTTTTTTTAAAAAAAACTATATTTGAATAATTCATTTTCAACAAATTTTATAATTGAATTCTTATAATTAATTTATCCAGACTTGAACTATCGAAAAACTATCAATCTAGGATTGATTACTAACTCCAGTGATCCAATTATAAAAATTGCCTAAGACCAACGATTAAATTATATATTTTTTAGTTTAAATACCTAATTAAAATCCTCAAATAATTTAAGATCCACTGATGTATTAAATTTAAAACTAAATTATACAAAATTTATACAAGACTCTCTTATTTTTGTTTATTACATCATTTATTTTATCTTATAGTTCTTTTTAATTTTCTTATTGATAAAGAAATGATATAAAACTATTGTATGAATAAAATATCTAAATTTAATAAGTGGAAAACTAATGATGAAACAAATATCAAATGATATTTTTTTATTAAAAAAATGATTTTTATAAGGATGACGCAATGTGACAGAAAAAAAGTGTTGCATAAGATATTATATAATTTTCTTATATAATATATCTCTCTATTAATACTTACTTCTTGATGATACTGACATGCTTCATAATCTATCACTTCTATCTCTGTCTTTGAACAGTACGTTTTTCAATTTCTTCAACAAAAAAAAAAATCAAAATGGATTATTCATTGAGTTAATAATATGATAAATAAGGAACATTTACTTGTACTTTTGTTTTCTGTTTTTATTTTTTATTTTCATTTCTAATTATAAAATTGTTATCTTATTTTCAATATCTTTCAAATATTTGTATAGAAAATAGAGAAATGCAAAAATTTATTTTCATTTTTTAATTATAATTTTTTTATCTTAATATATAGTTATTAAGAATATAAGGTGACAGTTTTGTAATTAAAAAGTAAAAGAAAGAAAAGAAGTAAAGGTCGCCTAAACTTTTTCATATCTATGAGGGTTTTTTTCTTTTTAAATTTTGATAAATATGAGAGTAAAAAATTGAGAA
>PYAF01004922.1:603790-632372 GCA_007407185.1 Glycine tomentella | reverse complement strand
AAATTTTGATAAATATGAGAGTAAAAAATTGAGAAAATGATAACTATATTAAGGATATATATATATATATATATATATCAACTTCTTTTTAAAAATGTCATGTAATTTTTTAATATTAAATTTTGATCATTTATGTTTAATTATATGATTAAGATTTAATTTTTTCACTCTTATACAAAATATTTATTTCATAAGAAATGTTTTATATATATAATTATTTTGTAATTAATTTCATATAAATTTTTATAAATAAATAATAAAATATGTAAAATGATTATAATTTTAAACTTAATAAAACTAACAAGTTCAATAGATTTATTTTTAATTTTGAATGAATTAAATTTGAGATGAAAAGAAAAAAAAATTCATATTTAAATCAAGCTGAGACAAATTAATTCTTAACGAAGTAGTAATAGTCTACACACATATCAACACATGTCATTAGTCCACTCCGTGCTCTATAAAAAATGAATAAGTTATCAGCTTGACTTGAATTCAATATGAACATTTATTTTTTATTTAAACTTAAGTCAATTCAAGTTCAGGTTAGTTGAGTTCATTAGCTTGAATTATTTTACCTACTTTTATTTATTTATTCATTTATTTTGTACAATAAAAATAAGATGTAATTAATTAAAAATAATAATTATATCAATTTAAAAATATAAAAATATATTGTTTAACATATGTTATATATATATATATATAAACAAATTGGTTCATGAATAATTCGAATCAAATTATAAATAATTCAAATTCAACTCATTTATAAATGACCTCAACTTTTAATTTAATATAAAAAATATAATTTTGGTCCTCTAAATATTGATTCATATTGATTTTAGTATTTCAAAATAATTTCATTACGTTTGGTCCCTGAAATTCCAAAAACATATTTTTAAGTCCTTTGTTTGATTTCATTGATTTTCTATTAAATGTTCACAACAGTAGATGTTCAAACATTAACATTTTCATTTCCAGCATTCCGTGTGTCCTAAATAAAAAAATATAACAGCTCTATTATTTCCAAACAGATACACCCAATTAAGCTCATATAATACCTATCTTAATGGTTAAATATGATTCTAGGAACAAACATCACTAGGTGCAATGAGAGTAACAGTTTGAGCCTCACCCACATTGTCTAACACAAGTGAAGGCAACTTCCATTTATAAATAAATTAACAAGGTTAAAGGTTAAACAAATGACTCTAAAGGAAAATTTTGATGTGATCTAGTATACAATTTGAAATCTTGCCTCACTATGATGTGGTGATGTGGTGATGTGGTGAATGAGACTAAGAACAACTTTAGTGGGAGATATTGGGAAGAAATCTATAGTTGAAGATTTCTTTTTTCCAAATCCACTACTAAGGAGGGAATGCAGATCTTCACGTGGAGATCTGGTTTTACCCTAAGAACCCTGAAGATATGCACGAAGTTAAAAAAATGATTTTTTATGTGATAGAACGAAAAAAAATGAAAAAAAATAAAATGAAATTAAAAGTTAAAATTAATTACTTAAAATTAATTATTTACTTTATTAATATTCATATATTTTTTTATGCTTTATTAATTAAAATTAATTACTTAATTAATTTAATTTAATTTTAAATATTTAAAAATGAGGTCCATGT
This sequence comes from Glycine tomentella, assembly GCA_007407185.1. NCBI lineage: Eukaryota > Viridiplantae > Streptophyta > Magnoliopsida > Fabales > Fabaceae > Glycine > Glycine tomentella. The sequence continues at coordinate 630,735 of PYAF01004922.1, read as the reverse complement.
GGGATCCATTAAAATTATCTAAGATATCAATTTGGGATCTACTAATAAAGGAAAAATGTCACATATCTTAAGATATCTTTAATTCTACGTGACACTATGAGATCCACCAAAAAGTGGTCTAAGATCCCAATTTAGAATCTACCACTAAAGGTACTTATATTGAATGACACAAATGGTACCTTAAGGTATTAATGACATTGCATGATAATGTGACATGATAAAATATGAAGAAAAAAAATGATCAATATTAAAGATGGGATTAAAACCCTTAACCCTAAACTTCAACAACAATAATTGATCATTGAACTAATAGTTTCTTTGATATATAAAATGTTATAAAAAGTTGAGTTCTTCCCTTGGACATATTTCTGCGTTTCGTTTCTATCAATGAATCTAAGGTGGGGTTTTGGGTCTTTTGTGAGATGGGTGCCAACTTAATTGAAATATAACACCCTTAGTTTTCCTTTTTTTCTTCCTTTTTTTTCCAAAAAATAACATGAAAGTTATAATATGCATACCTTCAATAGAAATCAAAATTGCATATACATTTCCTACTGTTAATTAAATAAATATAATTATATAGATAGATATTTTATTTTATTTTAGAAGAAATATGTTTAATTATTTATATTAATTATTTGCATTAATAATATTATTGATAAGTTAATAATCCTAATAATATCATTAATCTAAAAAATCCTAATAATATCAAATACTAATAAATTTAGTTGAATATAATATGTTTAAAGTAAAGTATATTTTTATAAAAAAATATTTTTTATCATATACATTAGTATAAAGTGCATCACTCACCAAATATATAATAGTATTATCGTAGAATGAAAAAAAAAAAAAAAACAAGTCTTGTGATCAGATCTTATTTTACAGGACAGTATCCTAGAATGTGTTCCAAATAGACTGTCAATTAACGTCATTATCTGTGATGCAATATTTTCCGCATGCCCTAGATAAAGGGCCTATTCGTTTTACCAAGTTAACATTCTAACTCCTCAACAACTTACTATCCTAACAGAAAGATATGATAAATATAATAACCGCCACGTCCCAGGTGCTCGAGTACCCGAAGAACTCGACCAAGGATAGTGGGCATCAACCACCATTCCTTCAGAGTCCAGGTTAGTTCCTTATAAATAGAGTGTCCTCCATGAAGAAAGGTACACATATTCTGACTCTCTCTTTTCCATTCACACAGCACACACTGCACGTCATTTGTGTTGTGTATCTCTGTAGTGATCTTTTCCTTCCTTGAGGTGCTTCTACACTATAAGCATTTCTAGAGAGAGAGAGAGCCTGATCCCACATTAACTATCCAACATTCCCTGTTGGACATTTCTGCGTACCACGAGCAGAACATTGGCGCCGTCTGTGGGAACGTTAAATTTCGATTCCCATACAATCACAATGGTTAACACAAGAAGCCACCAAAGCAAAGGACGTGATGAACCACCAAGGAATGCAATTCAAGAGCATGTGGTGGTAGAAGATGTTGTCGCAGATACTGCTTCATCCCCAGCTGCACCAGCTCGGTAGGTGCCGGCCAATCTGTTGCCGGTCGACGAGGCCATGCCAGAAACTGCACAGCGTCATATTCATAACGCTCTAGACTCAATTCTATCCCGGATTGAGAATCTAGAGAAACTATACGAGCTTTAACGACAGCAAGACATCCAGGACTTGATTGCCCAGCTAGATGAGCGGAGTACCAAGCGGAGACATGAGGAAGACCGTCGCATCCAGTCCATAGAGCAGCGGATCAGAAGTATGGAGAGTCCACAAGGAGAAAATCACAGATCACACCATGTGGCTGGAAGGCAGTATCGTGTTACCCCGGCCCCTACTGCTGAAGGGGGAAACTCGGAACCAATCAGTCACTCTGAACCGGGGAGATCTACTCGTTCTCGGCCGCACAGCGGCCTAGGAGCACATGTCTCCCCAACCAGGATCTCAGATCATATCACGGAGGGAAACCAGACGGCAGCGGCGATACCTCAGCCCAGGAAAGGAGATGGCATCTACCGAAGGAAATATCGTCGAGGGCAGCAGAATAACAGCCCATTCATCGATGAAATAGTGGGCGCTCAATTCCTGGAGGATTTTGATGGTTCATTCTTATCCAAATATGATGGGAGCCAGGACCCCCAGGTGCATATTGATGAATTCAACATGCAAATGTGTGTTCAAGGAATAGACGAGCCAATAATTTCCTGGATTTTTGTTACCATGTTAACCGGAGCTGCGCAGACATGGTTCCCTCTTTGCCACCGAGATCGATTCAAAATTTTGAAGATTTCGGGCACAAATTCTTGCTGAATTTTGCAACCAGCAAGAAACAGCCGAAGTCCGAGTTCGCTCTAGGGAAGATACGCCAACAATACGGAGAAACCTTGCAAAGCTATGTAGACCGTTTTAAGGAGACCGCTCTACAAGTCCAAGATCTAGAAGAAAATGTACATGTACATCTCTTATCTGCCGGGCTTAACGGCACATCTCATCTAACCAAGTCAATTTACAAAGATCCTGTCAAATCTCTTATGGAGTTCAGAATGCAGTCGAAAAAGTATTTATAATTGGAGCAGATGGAGATCGCCAACTCGATTCCTAGGGAAAACAGGAGAAAACCTTCTCCACCAAGGAACCGACACCAAGAGGGCGCACACACCGGCCGACAGATTACGAACGCTCACATATGTCGACCTCCAAGGGACACCCCTGACATCGGATTTAGGCCCAGGAAGTTTGATAAATACGCCCCGTTAAATACTTCTCGAGCCCATATTTGGAAGGAAGTTGCCTTGACGGACATGAGGAAAGTCGACCGCCCTCATCCAGTCTTCAAGAAAGAAGGCCTGGATTACTCCCGGTTCTGCGAATTTCACAATGGACCGGGCCATACGATCGATCAGTGTTGGGATCTCCGTGATGAGATAGAGAAATTCATTCGTGAAGGAAAACTGCGACAGTATGTTATCAAAACCCAAGGGCAGCAAGGCAAAAGAAAAGCCCCACACGACGATAAAAGCCGATCAACTTGGTTGAGCTAGATATGTGAGATATTGAAGAACGGAGATCGGAACCAGTAGATGAATATAATAACCGCCACGTTCTAGGTGCTCGAGTATCCGAAGAACTCGACCAAGGATAGTGGGCATCAACCACCATTCCTTCAGAGTCCAGGCTAGTTCCCTATAAATAGAGTGTCCTCCATGAAGAAAGGTACATATATTCTGACTCTCTCTTTTCCATTCACACAGCACACACTGCACGTCATTCGTGTTGTGTATCTCTATAGTGATCTTTTCCTTCCTTGAGGTGCTTCTACACTATAAGCATTTGGAGAGAGAGAGAGAGAGAGAGAGAGTCTGATCCCACATTAACTATCCAACATTCCCTGTTGTACATTTCTGCATACCACGAGCAGAACAATCTGATTGATATATATATATATATATATATATATATATGTATATGGAAAATCAACTATCTTGAGGAACTATCTCCCAATTACATACAATTTTTTTATGAGCACAACTTGGATAATAAGATGTGATATCAATTGATGTACTGGAAAGCACTCGATTGTGTTCAATTATAAGTATGCACTTTATTAATTTAAATAATTTATTTGTTGAATTTTTTTATGGAGTTTATTTGTTGAAAATTAAAGATTGGACCACATATATATAACAATATTTGTTTAATTTAAGTTTTAATAATAGTCATGAAAAAGATTAAAAGAGATGAGCAAAATAAATTTTGTAACATAACTAATCATGAGACAATTTAATTATCTCTCATGTCAATGTTTTTTTTTCTAGATCACATATATTCTCTTCACTATTACAAAGAATTGTTTTAACATCGCTATGTTAATATCGGTTCTTTCAAAAATTGATGTTAACAAAAATACGGTGACATATTCGTAAATAACATAATGGCGGACACAAAAATTTTATTGAGAAGGGACGAACATAAAAAAAATATATCATAAATAAAAGTATTTCGAAGACAATACAAATCTAATATACAAAAAGATGTAAACAACAAACCAAATACAGACAAATTGCAAACATGGTGGGTTGATGAACAATCTGACAAAGTTTAGTGAGTCTTAATAAAATAATTCACAATTTAAAATCAAACTCAAAGTAATAATATAAAGATGAGAGATAAAGAAGACACAATCAGTTTTAGTGTGGAAAACCCAATTGGATAAAAAATCATGACGCCCAAATTGGATAATCAATCCAATGGACAACTCCACTATGACAATAAATAAGTACCTTTAAATCCTGATGAAGAGTTAAGAATCACACTTGTCAAACGTTTCTATATGATCTCATAACAATTCTCTCAGTGATGCAAACATAAACTCTCTAAAGCTCTAATATTATTTGGAATGGAATGCATACTATAAACACAAAAATATGTTTCTATTTATACTAATTTAAGCATATGATTTTAATCAATTTTTGAATGCAATCCTTAAAATATTCTATCATATTATGAAATGCAATCTTAAAGATATTTTATATTATGCAATACAATCTTAAAAATATTCTATCCTTTTTTTAATACAATATTAAAAAATATTCTATCCTATTTTTGAATGCAATATTAAAAAATATTTTTATCTTATTATGCAATGTAATCTTAAAGATTTCTATTATATTATGTAATGCAATCTCAAAAATATTTTATCATATTTTTAATATAATATTAAAAATATTATATCCTATTATATTATACAATGCAACCTTTTTTATAGTCAGATTATTTTTTTTAATTTTTAATTTTTAATTTTGAATATATATATATATATATATATATAATATAAAATTTATATTAATAAAATTTTAGGGGGGCGGTGGCCTACCCTAGCCCCCTGTGTCCACCTCTGAAATAACATGAGTTTGTTCACATCATTTTTTGAAAAACTCATGTTAACAAACTCATCTTAACAACGATTTTAATAAAAATAGATGTTGTCCCTAATTATAAATTAAACTCAAACATTATCATTCTCATTCAATTCAATTTGTCGCGCGCCTAAACCTTGTGTCCAAAGCCCTGTGTTGGTGTTGAAAGACCTCTCCTATCGTTGTCACTTTCGCTGCTGCTACCGTCATGCTCGTCAAAGTTGTGGTCGTCGTCGTCACATGTTGCCATTGGTCATGACTGCGTGTGTTTGTGCTTGTGGCTATCGTCTGGAGCCCTAGGTTCTCATTGCAAGTGTCGATCCAGAGCTTTCGTCGCCATCGCCACCAGTTTCATGTTCCCTTCTCTTCATCAGTATTATAAGTTGAAATGTGTTTGGTTAATTTTGAATGTTATTTACAGGAAAGCGGATTCATAAGTTGAATTATGTGCATATTTGTAAGTTAGTGTGTGACTGCATGTTAGCATACATGATTTGAATCTGTGTTGGAAAGGGTAGATGTAACACCCAAAAATTTCATAACTATAGTCAAATATTTATTCAAGTCTTAGGTTATGGGAAAATTAATGGTCTATGTTCGAATTATTTGGGTAAAAGATTAATTAGAGACATTATAAACATGTTTAGGGAAAAATGACCATATTGCCCTTACCGTAAAATAGAAATGACAGAAATGCCCTTGAAGTTAAAATGACGAAAATGCCCTAGATATTTTAGTTAGATATTTTAAGGAGGAAAATTACATAAATGCCCTTGGACATTTTGGAAAATTACAAACACGTCCCTAAAGTGACAAATGACCATAGTGCCCTTCAGGCCAGAAATGACCAGATACCCTTTGAGATTTTGTGGAAACTTGATGGAAATACAGAACATTCTTAGACAACAGATTATTAAGATATTTTGTGACAAGAAACCTTATAATAGAATTTCTATAAATTTTATAAGGAGACTACTTTGAAATTGTATTCAGAAGGATGGAGGTGGCGGAACAATATGGAAAAATGAGAAATAGAATCTGTGGAATTTTCTCTCAATTGTAGGATGTCCAGATTTACACAATAAAATGATTTATTAATTTTGATGGACAGAAGAAGAATAGATCAAGTAGAATTAAGATAAGAACATTTTGTAGGCAAGGATGTGTATTATTCGGTATAGATTGCTTATGAATAATTTTAAACTATCATTAAAGCCAATTTTTGGAGATCTCTAGAATTCTATTATTTCATATTATTTTAGGTGAAAGAATTCAAATTAAAATTAAACTTTTTACAAGGAATTACCATGTGAAAAACCTTAATTGGAATAAGGTTTTTCTTAAGCATCCAATGGTATAAAAGGAAGGAAATTTATATCCACATCCCTGGGTTTAAAGTTCAAGAAAATGGTGTAGAATAGGCAAGAAGATTCATGAAAGCCACTTGTAGAGGAAAGCCATGTGATGAATACAAGTATTAGAACACTTGTATGGCATGGATGCAAAGAAAGCAAAAATCTTATCTTGTCTCCTTTGACAGAACACGTGGATAGTTCTAGACATTATTTCAACAATCCCAACGGTCAAAAGTTACATATGTGGGATAGTAGTGTACCTTTAAAATTTTAAAGAGATCCAACGGTTAACGAATCCAGAATTGAAATTTTATTAAAATGGGTTTTGGGATAAACTCAAGAATGGAAGGAAAACATAAAAATCTTCCTTGGCAAGCTATTCCACGAAAATACAAGAAGGAAGGAGAATTATTGAGAACCTTCAAGAGCTTGGACACTTGGATGGTGGAGAGTAAAGAGCCTTCATGATTTGGCCACTTGGAAAGTAAGGTAATGATGGCTTAGGAGATTTTTTTAGTTTCAACTACTATATAAAGGGAGGGAGGGGGACCTAAAACTCAAGTCATTCTCCAAGCTACTCTCCCACCTTGTTCACGTGAAACCCCTCTTCCATATCCCTCCCATCCTTTCATTTCCAAGCCTAAATCAAGTTAGAAAATAAACCCCACTATAGTGAAGCAACACGTGAAAGCTAGGAGAAGCTAGGAAAAAGTTTGGCAAGCTTTTAGGAAGAAACAAGGTATGTATGGGGAAGTTTTATGGTAAAAATAATTTAAGTATTATTTGTGTTTGAATAAGTATGAATAGGGAGGTTTATGTTAAATATAATTTAAATGTTTCTTTACTTAAAGTATTTCATCTATTTCTTTGAAATAAATTTTGCTCACCATGTGTTTGATAAAATGTTTCAAAGAGATCAAGATGTTTTAAGTGTTGTTTGTGTGAATAAATATTTGGGATTCTTGTGTTGTTGAGTGAGTTATGAATATTTATGAATTTCATGAGTTCTTATGAAGCTTTATGATTAAAGATAGTTTAAGATTGTTTGTTTAAATAAGTGCTTGAGTTTGATGTATTATGACTTGTCTTTGAGAAATTTATGGAGTTGAACTATGGTTGTATGCTTGAGTGCTTTTATAAAGTTTTATGTGATTAGTGGAAGAAGTTTTACATGTTGTTGAACTTTGTGTTAGTTCCATGTTGAAAATTTAAGCATATGAGATATAAAGTGAAGAGTAAATATGAGATAAAAAGAGAATCATTCATGCATGTTTCATATGCATATGCCCTGCGGGGGTTAAGCCGCGTTACCTCAAGAAGAGGTATGTCAGATAGCTAGAATTGAGACGAGCGTTTAGACAAAAGGTGTCTAAACTGGGGTAGTAACAATGGGATATCACCTACCCATGATGATCACATGTAGTGTGGGTGTGAGTCCTTTTGCAACACTGACCTACCCTGACTATTCGATCCAATTCAAAGAGAAAGAGAGTTGAGCTATCTTGACTGTTGGTACCAAATGTTAAGAATTTGAGGGAATCATGCATCATATAAAGAAGATAATCATGCATCGTATTTTGATGATGTTATGATGACTTTCTGTATATATTCTTTGATGATTTTCTGTATATATTTTGTGACTTGAATTATGTTTATCATAAACTTACCCTGTACTTTGTGTCTGTGGTTGACACCTGCTATAACCTCAAATTTTATTTGAGCGAGCAGAGGAACAGTAAAAGACTAGCAAGCTGATGGATTTTGTGGAAGATGTTTGGAGGATGTTTTGTGGCAGATACTTTGTTATGTTTGTAATATTTTAGTTATGTGAACTATGTACTGGAACTTATATCTGTAGGTATTATATCAGACTTATCTGTATGTATTATATTTGACTTTTAAATATTAATTAGTGACAAAAACCTTTTGAGATTAATCATTAGTAAACAAAGTTTGAGATTTTAATTGAAAACTAAAAAGAGTTTTTAGTAAAATATGAAGATGAATTTCTATGCAAAGTATTTAGTTATTTGTACTATGTAAAAAGAATTAACAACAGTCTGTATTTTATTGAGCATCAAACTTTCAAATATTTCTCAATGAAGAAAATCTTTTGTATTCTTTCGAAATTTTGAAGATTATTCAATAATGGAAATTTTGAATTGATATTTTTAAATAAGTTGAAAAAGAATTTCCACTAAAAAGTAATAAAATACAAGATCATAAATTGAGGCGTTACAGTAGATATTATGCTTAAGACTCAATTTAGGATATGTTCTAATGAGTTTAGAACCCACTCTAGTCTATTGTATGATTTACTCATAACAGGAACACTATGACATAGTATACTTGAAGGAATTTCTGAATCTTGCTCGTGTAGGTACCCTGTCTTTGATGTAATTTGCACAAATTGAATCTGCATTAGCCTTTTTAGATTTAAAAATTTTTCATGTCTTATCTTTCAAACTCAATTGACCTCACCTCATTTTATTTTGCTACAATTTTATATCAATATTTTTCTTATAATCATATCATATGTGAGTAATTGTTTGGTAGCTTGGGTTTTGACTGTATTTGTGTGCAAATTAAGTGATTTTAACCTTGGTTCTGTGAATGATATACCTTACCTCTAGTCATGTTAAAACAGAACCTAAGTGTAACGACCCGTCTCGTCGCTACGATATCACTAACTCTTAATCGTGCAAATTTCAATTTTTAATAAAACTTCATTAATTTGATTATGAAAATGATGGTAAATTTTTCACGATAATACAATTATCATACACATATTACAATTACATATTTAAACACATTATACATATATATTAAATTAGTACATGTCATTCACATGTTAGAACTTCCTTTCTTTACATGTATGTACACCTAAAATTACATATCAACAAAAAGCCAAAGACTAACTAAGAGAGAGTTGATTAACAAAACACAACTCTTTCTCCAAAAAGAAATCCAACGTCATCACGTTGGCTTGGCGGCTCCAACCAAAAAGAAGATTTTCCTCCAAGGTCACTTATTGCTGCTCATCTGCTCACACGAATGAAAGTTTGCGATCATCACAGGTACCAACCACATAGTACAACAAATGCAAGGATGAGTTTATTATATGAAATCAACAAACATCAGATGGCAGCAATTGGAAAGGAAACAACATTACCCACCATAATCATTAACAAAAATCCATGAATCTAATAACAAACCAATCATCCAATGCATTTCATAACTCAAACAATCATGCATAGAATGATGCACGCACCTGACTCATCTATTAGCATGCAACATGGTACCATCCTCATAGAAATAGCCTCTCTTAGGAAAATGATGCAGTAGCTCGTCAAGGTCACTCTGTCGTGCACAGGCCACTCCCCCCCATGGGTCACAAGGGAGTTCTAAATAGAGATTCCCCCTAGTACCTCCATACCCTACTGCCACCATCTTATTTCTATCAATGCAAATGAAGTATGAAACATAGGCATCATCAATGTATGACTCGACTAGGAACACATCCTTCCTCGCAAGGGTACTCCGTCATACACCCCCCCATGTACATACATAACACCCCAATATGGGCTCACCGATGCACTGACTTTGGCTAGGAACACATCCTTCCTCGCAAGGCTAACCAACCGGTCACTGCATCCCACATGTACATACACATCATACAGCCATGGGCACCATCAATGTATGACCTGGCTAGGAACACATTCTTCCTTGCAAGGGTAACCAGTCATACACCCCATGGGTATCCATGTATATCCACATCACACAATGACAATCATGGGCACCATCAATGCATGACCCGGCTAGGAACACATCCTTTCTCGCAACGGTAACCAGTCATGCACCCCCATGGGTGTCAATATATATCCATATCACATAATGACATTATTACCATCAACATAATTATAATAACCAAGGCTAAATAAATAAAAGAAAAAGAAAGAGAAGTTTAAATTTTCAATATTTGGTCGCAAAAAGCTTTAGTGACGGAATTAGCGACGGCTGGAGTCTGGCGCTGATAGCGTGAGATTGGCGCTGATAGCGTGAAATTGCTGCAGAAGGCCATTTTTCACTGGAATCTGGCGCCACACTGGAAGTTGGCGTCGGTAGCGCCAGAGGTGCTCCAGGAAGCCAATTTTCTCTGGAATATGGCGCCAGTAGCACCAGAGTAGCGCCATTAGCGCGGGACCTCTGACAGGACCACTATATAAGGTCATTTCACGCGATTTTGGGCCAAAAACTCTTCCTTTCTTCTTCCTCTGAGCCATTTCCACCATTAGAGCCTAGGGAAGCTTCCTATCTTCACTAAAGTTCATCAAAACACTTCCTTTTCAACATGAAACTTGTAGGGAATCACCCTATGAGCTAGAATCCTTCATCACTTTTTCCTAAAATCCCTTCAAACGGAAATATCCCTTTCTCTAGGGAACTTCACAAAACTCGAGCTAGACGGGTAAAGGAGGCGATTCTTGGACACCCAAGCTTGAGGAAGTGGTCCATTAGCCTTCCTTGTCATCTTAGAGGTAAGAAACTCGAGTTTTACCGTTTGATTTGTGAATTTGTCTTTGGGATGAATAGTGACCCTTTTTAGTTAGAGCTGGAATTAGGATTGGGACCTTTAGAAAAGTATGCTTAGGAGGTTGTTGTGATGAAGGATTAGCTTTGAAATGTTGATTTCATGGACTTTGGTTCTTGGCTCTGAGAAATGCATGTGTAGATAGTTTGTTGGTTAATTGATGATTATAGAACATGCATGAGCCTTGATACTTGCTATTTATGTGCTTGAGAGGCTTTATGAACGGTGATATTGTGTGGAAGAAACCGTTCAAGCCATGTTGTTAATTCTTGAGAATTGGCCTGTATAGAGCTTTGAGCTCTTTGTTTTGGCTTATACCGAGTCTTGGAAAGATTCTAGTGCCTTGGTTAGGCCGAGATAGAACGCTGAGGGTCTGTGGATTGTCTAGTGAATTGGTTAGTTCTGATAACCATAAGATAGATGACTGATAAGCTTTATGGAAAGGAAGGATGTTCCTTTCATTGTAACGGTTGAGGACCATTGTTATGTGCTTATGCCTGGTATGGTTGGATTAGTGATTGATTGTGCTTATATGCCTTGTATAGGGCGTGACACCAAGGGTGTCAGTAGCGTAGACCACCGTTCTGGGGTTGAACTACAGAGCACGACTTTGCCAGGTAAGTTCTTCGCTCTTGGGGAATGTTTCCCACTGCCTGTGTTCCACCATACTTCGAGGGAGTGATGGTTGCATTCATGATGCATGTGCATTGAATTGGTTGTTACTTTCCTCATGATGATATGTATGCATGATTATATGCCTTGTGTGGATGATTACCTGCTGAATAGATCTTCTGGCCAGTTAGATAGATATGAACCTCCCTAGGAGTAGAGCGTAATTCTTAGTTTGGTGTGCTCACGTAAAGGGTGATGATGATCCCTTAAGACCAAGAGATAGGTGGTCCCGTCGCGGTTGAAGCCTATTCTCGGAGGTGCCATATACGTGCATCTATGTGTAAAGGGATAGCTCCCAATGGGATGGCACGGGTGTGAGTTCTGGTCTCACACTAGGGACTGAGAGTCCCAGATGCTGATGACGATGCATCTTGTGGTGGGCGTAGTACCGCGGATATACATTAGAGCTATATGATGGCTATGTATTGTTGTGAGGGCCGGGAGGCCAGTGATTGTGATGCCTTTGATGATGTGTGTCATGGAAGTGAGCCAGGGGGGAGGAGAAGCCTCCAAGAGTCCTGAGCTTACTGAGATATGTATCTCACCCCATGTGGGGATTATGTTTTTGCAGGTGATTCATCTAACAGAGATGATAGGTCTCAGGGCGGGAGGCCCCAGTAGAGACAGTTCCTGTGCAGCTGCATGGTAGCACTATGAGAGCATGGAGGCTCCTTTGTTTTGTTTTGATGTATTTTGTACCCCTGTAAGGGAAGATGTGTATGTGTGCACACATGTTTTGGATTTTGTTATGTATCTGGACTTTATATGAATTGTATGCCCTCGTGTGAGGAAGTGATCTGTGAGATCAAGGCGGTGTATGCCTATTCTTTTGTATAGACACTGTGAGTGTCTTGATGATGTATATATGTATACTTGTGGTCTTCTCCTGATATATCTGTATAGATATTGTTGATGTATTTGCCGTTGTTTTATGTTGTTTCGGATCTATGAGGCTGGCTGATATTTATCTTAAGTGATGATGCGTACCATACATAATGAATCAAGAAATAAGGTTTTATTTATCGCTTCCGCAGGTTTTAATTAAAGTTAATTACTGTGTTTATCTGATTAAGTAATTGTTAATACACCGGATGCATACGGGGTGTTACAATTTTACTGATCCAAGCCATTGGAACTAGAAAGAATAAAGACAATTCGCATTTAGTGAACAAGATATTTTCTCAAAGTTAAAAATGAAACATTAAGTGTTTAAAGAATTTTACAATTGTATAGTTATGTTTAATTAGATTAGATCATAGTAGATGATTTTATGTATTGACAATATTGTTTTCTTCAACTATTTCTTATAATTGATAGTAATTATTCAATAATAATATAAAAAATTGTACTGTGAAATTGTATGGATTGGTCTGTTTTTTAATTTGTAGGTTTGAGTAATATTAGAAAAACAGACAGGATTTTAAATTTTTTTTGCAAAAAACATCAATTTTTCTAAAAATTGATGTTTTTTTGTTGCATATTTTACATTTTTTTGGCTTATTGCTTATTATACGATATCGATTTTCTTAAAAATCAATGTTGTGTACGGTATGTTAACATCAGTTTTCATAAAATCAATGTTAACATTAATACTTTTAACATCGATAGTTTCAACATTAGTTAAAAATCGATGTTGAAAGTCCAAAGCAACCGATGTTAAAAGTCTATTTTCTAGTAGTGCTTGAAAATAATCATGTTCAAGCTAAATAAAACTATAAGGGGTGACAAAACTCTCATTCCAAGTATTAAAAGCAATTAAATACACATATACATGACTCAAACTCTAGATCATTGATTAAGCTAGATCAAGCTCACCTTCTCCCTCAAAATAATACCAATTTAATTTTTGTAACCTAATAAAATGAAAGAGATGAGGAAAAAAAAATATTTTTTTGTAACCTAATAAATCACGAGACAATTTAAATTTATCTCACACTCAAATGCATTTAAAGCTAGAAAATGTTTAACACTCGTACCAAATTTTTATTTATTTAAATGTAATTTTAATCCTTTTACTTTTTAAAACTCATCACTTTGATCTCCTTATTTTAAATTATAGATATTTAGTTTTCTTATTTTTTAAAATACATAATTTTAATCTTTTTATTTTAAAATAAAATATTTAATTTTCCATTTTAGAAAATATGAGTTTAGTCTTTTCTTTTTTTCACTTGTCTCTTTCAAAATTATCTCAATTATATATCAACCACAAACATCAAGTTATAAAAGTTGTGTAATTTTATGTGATTTTGTTCATAGTATATCTTTTAATGATGAAATACTGGATAAGATGGTGGATAAAATTTAAACATTAACTGACATTGAGGTTTTAGTTATTAACTACAAGGATCAAAGTTCAAATCATTCACTCTAATATTTATAAAATAAATTATGTTGGGAGGAAAATACTTCTCTCATATGTGCTCATAATTTTTAATAAAGATTAGTTATTATTTTTTACAGTGATAATTTCTTATCAATAACATAATTAGAAAAAACCTATAAGGATCAAACAATATGGATGAATATGTTGAGTTGATTCGTTCATATGATCATAATTTACAAAGTCATTTATTCAGGTTTACGGTGTGCCTAGCTCACTACTACAAATGATGTTTTTGACGACGCATATACGACGACGGTTCTGTCGAAACCGTCTTTGTATGTGAAACGGTGGCAGTCTCGTAAATAATCACTTATGTTCAACGTCGGGTATGTAGATAATCATCTTCAAAAATGAATAGTTTAAAGAACCGGTGGCATTTTCGTAATTAAATTGAACTAATTTAGGTCGGTTATGGGGAAATCGTCTTTGTTTTGTTATTAACAAAGACGGTTTTCAGTTGATCCGTCTTTGATTTTGAAATTAAAATTTCGACTAAAACGACATTGTTAATGTTATGGAATAGAACCCCAACACTCCCCTACGTGCCCTAGCCTTTCTCTCATTCCGTTAATTCGTGTACCCAGGCATCCCTGAGTCTCGTGCCCTTTGTGAAAGTTGCGACCTTAATCACATCACCACACCAGGGAGCAACGAGAAAGTCGTTATTGACATTGTTTTATTATTCTCTTATGAGAAACAGTGCAGGATGGTTAGATTGATTATTTGAGATCAGACAGAAAAAAAAAGGTGAATTCGAGCGCCAACGATGCAGAGCTACGACGAGCTTGCAAGCATGCGATTGAAGGCACGAAGCACAAGGTCATTATCTCCATTCGAACCGTCAAAACTCACATCACTTGGCGAAAAACTGCTAAACTTGGTCGTCAGATGGCGAAGCCTAGGGTTCTCGCTCTCTGCAGTATGCAATGCAACGCTTTATCTGCCTCTTTCTCTCTCTTCCTCACTTTGATAACCTTAGAAGCCAGAGTGTGGCTCCTCTAAAGTGGACAATGAGCAATTTTGATGACAGGTTATAATCTAAGCATGTAGAATTTAATCCTTTATGGTTTTATTATTTAAGGAAAGTGAAGTTTGGCTCACTGCATTGTCTATTACTTCTGTTGTAGAAATTGCCTCCTTCAATTGAGCTTAGCAATTTAATGACTGTGATACCACAATTTGCCACCAATGATGGTCAACAAATGCACATGGGTAATGCAGTTGCTTCTGGTTCAGAACATGAAATTGAAGAGCATCCTTCTGAATCAGCTGCTGCCACAGGCACAAGTCAAAGAGAGGACAATCTTGCCAATCTTGCTTTGGTGGCTAGCAATAAGGTAGGAACATGAAGTTTGTTTGACTTGCAGTCAATTGTGGGTATCAGAGCTTTTCTTGATTTCTAGATTACTTTCATATACACTATAACATGTTTAATTATATTTGTAACTTATTCCTACATTGTTTATATATGAAAATTTATAATTATAGGATAATGTTGTGTGATTGTGGTGTCAAGGGTAGTTGGTACTGGAGATTTAGTTGAATCTGAAATAAGTTTTTAAGTCTTTTCTGCTTCTTTACAGTTTAGGTTGGCTGATGTTTCTCCTGAGTCAAGGTTAGTAGGTGCTGGAGATTTAGTTCACCATCCCAAGAAAATTGCTCTTAATTATCTGAAGGGTTATTTTTTCATTGACCTATTTGTTGTATTGCCTCTTCCTCAGCTAAACTTCTTACCATCTCCCTTTTTTGCTTTATGGAAACTATCTTTATATAATTTCCTTGGCTGAGTTTGCTCATCGTAACAGTATTTTGGGTATTCACTTTTATGTGCCACAAAGCACAAAGTTTATCATGTGAATTATGAGACGTACCAGCCTTACAATTGAACATGAATGCTTATCGGTATTTTCTTCTCTAGTCATATTGTGTGATATCTATTTTTTAGTGGTTTTGTATCTTTCATTTACTAGAAAATAAGGAGGTCTTTGATATTGCCATATGAAGTTGAGTTTTTTCTTGTTTCTTTCGAAGTATCAGTTTTTAGTTGTGATATTCTTATTCAAAATAAATAAGGAGTGCTTGGGATGTGCTATTAAGTTTTCTATAATAGGACTATTGTAGTTGCTATTGTCAAGTGCCTTCATATAAATAATTTTCATCTCTCAAACTCTGCATGCAAAAACTTTCTCCTTGAAGCATACAAATGCCAAAGGCCCACTTATTTTGTAACCAATTTGAAATTAATCTAGAACATGAGAGAATTGGGGATCTATCTTCTATAATTAGTCATAAAGGCTATGGTACCTTGTTAACAATCAATTACCTTAAAAGCTTAAGCTGTTAGTTGTTGGCTAGAAATGATTTTTTATAGCAAAGTAATGCTTAAGAACTCTAAAGACTTTTGTTGTTATTTTTCAATCTTTATCTTTATAAAGTGCTTATTGTTCTATATCAGCTTATTCAAATTGAAATGAACCACAATGATTAAACCTTTCATTGTGTTCTGATGAATTAATAGTCTGTGGACAATGAACATGAACATATACTTGAGATCAAGTAGGCAGCAGGGGAAGGAAAGGGTTTTCAATTTGTGAAAAAGATTTCTGGTTTATTGTGTACTCTTCAAATTCCTTGTCATGACATGTGTAATGAAATATTTGCAAATAATGATATCATTTGTCCTACGAAAGTACTTGGGAATATCAGGAGCAAATTTTGCTAAAAATCTTATGTGTGCAACAATCCTTTTGCAGTATTTTCCCAGATTATTCAGGTTTTTGCCTCTGCTAATTGGCTAGTCTCCTACAGGATTCATATTTGAGTCAGCCTGGGCAAATTTCATTATAAATATTCTCTTTTTTATGCTATCTGGCCATGTTGTTGGCTCTGGCTGGTACCTCTTTGGTCTACAGGTGAGTAAAAATGATATTTGAAGCTTCATTTTCAAAAAAATACAAAATATCTTCCTCACTAAATTTTATAATTTGCTTTGAGTTCTCATGTTGCATGAAAAAAGAGGATAAATACCTTGCACAATACAAAATTAAAAAGCAGAAGAAATATTACTTGATTCACTTGAATGCTTCTGATTTTAATTTGGTTGTATATAATATGATAACATGTTACAAGAATCATAAGCAAAATAAACTATGATAGTAGTGTGTTCTCAGAAAAACTTGTGTAACATCCTGATATTTTAATAACTGTAAAATAGATGTTGTATGAATTACTCTTGTGCAATTGCTAATATGAATGTTAGGTTATATGAAATTTGATTAGTCTATATTTAAATTATTTGGGTAAAATATTAATTAGAGATATTACAAAAATGTTTGAAGAGAAATGATCATGTTACCCTTACTTTTAAACAGAAATCACAGAAATGTCCTTAGGGTGAATATTACATAAATACCCTTGGATATTTTAAAAATTACCACAATACCCTCGATATTAAAATTGTCTGAGACACTCTTAGAAATTTTGTGAAAACTTGATGAAATTACAAAATACTCTTAGACGACAGATTATCAAAATATTTTGTGATAGAAAATCCTAGAATAGAATTTCTATGAATTTCATAAGATAATAATTTTGAAACTTTATTTAGAAAAATTCAAACTTCAGAAAAATATGGAAAAATAATAGACAAAATTTATGGAATTTTCTCTTAATTGTAGGATGCATATACTTATTTAATAAAATGGTTTAGTAATTTTGATGGTCAAAAGTAGTATGGGACAATCAAGACTAAGATAAAGAGCAGCTTTATATGTAAAGTCTATATAACACTCTTATAGACTATTTATGGACAAATTATATTGTAATTGAAGTAAGTCTCTGGAAAACTTTAGAATTACATTATTCAATATTATCCTTAGGTAGAGAATTCAAATTGAACTTGACTTCCTCTTAGAAAATGCCATGTATAAGGTAAAAATAAAAATTAGCTTAATTTTCTTCATTTACAAAATGGCATGATATATGTATAAATGAAAGCAAAATAAAAATTTTCCTTGGCCTAGGCATAAGTCCACATGAAAAGCAAGGGATAAGGAGGAAGGTTCATGAACTTGGACACTTTGAAAGGCAAGCATTAAGATCAAAACAAGTAGTAGGACACTTGTATGGCATATAATGAACCTAGAAGATTTTTTTATATAAAGTAAAGGAATCATAATGAACTTAGTTGGAATCTAAAAGAATAAGGATAAATTTAGTTAGAATCTAATGGAATGAAGGGAAACTAAGTTAAGATGGAACTAAATAAGGATAATTAGTTAGAAAGGGCAAAAATGTCCTTGAATATTTTATTAATTTCCAACCATTATATAAAGGCAAGGGGGATCCAAAATGGAAGTCATTTTCAAGCCACTCCTATACAAGAGCCACACGTGAAACTACCTACTCA
Source organism: Glycine tomentella (assembly GCA_007407185.1). Lineage (NCBI taxonomy): Eukaryota > Viridiplantae > Streptophyta > Magnoliopsida > Fabales > Fabaceae > Glycine > Glycine tomentella. The sequence continues at coordinate 612,386 of PYAF01004922.1, read as the reverse complement.
TATACCTTTCATTTCACTTTCATTCTCTCTTTTTCAAAGCCTAAAACAAAGTAAAAGAGACCCACCTTTTAGGGAAATCACGTGGAAGAGATAGCCAAGTAGGAAGAGAAAAACAAGCTTTCTAGGAGATTACAAGGTATGTATAGGGAAGCTTTATGATAAAGATAATTTAAGTGTTGTTTAAATGTTGTGTGTGTTTGAATAAGTGCTTGAAATCTTGTGTAGTATGACTTGTATTTAAGAAATTATTGGACTTGAGTTATAGTTACATGACTGAGTGTTTCTATGAAATTAAACTCCATGTGTTGTTGAGTGTTTTTATAAATCTCTATGAAGTTCATGTGTTGTTGAGTATTCCTATAAATCTCTGTACACGAATAATATGCTAAGATTCTGTACATGAATATAAAGATGAGTTCTATACTTTATGTTGAATTTCTGAGTAAAATATATATAAGACAGTGATTGAAGAACTAATGTTGAAAATAAATATGAGTTGATGAAAAGAGTTACGAATCATATGTCCCATATGCATAAGAGTTGTCTCATAGAGGAGGTGTATATAAGAGTTACCTCGGAAAAGAGGTATAAGAGTTGCCTCAAAGAGGAGGTGTGTCAAATAGCTGCAGGAATTGAGTTCGGGCGTTCAGATAAGAGAAGTCTGAGTTGGGGGGTGACTTGGCAGTGGGGAAATCACGTCACCCATGACGATTACATGAGTGTGGGTGAGAATCCTGTTGCAACACTGTGAGACCCTGACTGATCGTTTCAGTTCTGTGCCACAGGGATGGGGCTATCTTGACTATTGGTACCAATTAATAAGAGTCTAAAAGAATCACATATCTTTAAGGATGTTTTCATTTGCATATGAATATGTTTTATTTGCTTAAATTATGTTTATCATAAACTTACCATGCATTTTTGTGTCTGTGGTTGACACCTGCTATGACCTCGATTTGGTTTGGGTGAGCAGATGAACAGTAAAGAAGGATTGACAGGATGTTTTGATGGAGGACTTTGTTGAAGATGTTTGATTGAAGATGTTTTGTTATGATGAAATATTTGAGTAGTTTGTAATGTGTAATAGAACAAATATTGGACTGTATTATATTTTATATTACACTGAACCTTTAAATATTAATTAGTGACGAAACTTTTTGAAATCAGTCATTAGTAAACCTTAGTTTGCTATTTTATTTACAAAATAAAAAGTATTTTCATTAAAAATTAATACAACATAAAGTGGGAATTTGAGGTGTTACAACTTGGATGCCATGAGGCGAACCTTGGAAAGTTTTAATATAAGCAGTTTAATCTTTCTAATTCTTTTGTAATATTGATCATGAAATTCAACTATCAGAATTGTTATGTTTCCTTGGATCTAGATGACCTGTTCAATTAGAATCAGGAATTTGATTGTAACACCCTGTATGCATCCGGTGTATTAACAATTATTTTATCAGATAAGCGCAGTAATTACTTCAATTAAAAAGCCACGAAAACGATTTTGAAACCATATTTCTTGATTCATTATGTATGGTATATCACCCACAAAACGGAAAGGCCATAATCAACACTAGCCCCTCAGATCCAGATAACATAAAGGCAGATAACCAAGTAACTCAACAGATACAGCAGGAGAAACATAATTACATAACTAAAACTGGTTATGTACGAATATACATCATCAGAGTCACACTTGTGGTTATACAAAAGAATGGGCATACATCACCTTGATTGCACAGATCACTTCCTCACATGAGGGCAAACGTAACATATACAATCCAAGTACAAAACATAAACATAACCACAATATGTGCACACACATGTGTCTTCCCTCTACAGGGGTACAAGGTATATCAACATATACAAAATGAGCCTCCTATCTCGTAAAATGCTGCAACAGCTGTCCCTACTAGGGCCTTCTGCCCTGGGAACCGTCATCTCTGCCAGATGAGTCTCCTGCAAAAACATAATCCCCACACGGGGTGAGATACACATCTCAGTAAACTCAGGGCTCTTGGAGGCTTCTCCTCCTCCCTGGCTCACTTCCATGACACACGTCATCAAAGGCATCACAATCAATGGCCTCCCAGCCCTCATAACAATACATAGCCAATCATCTAGCTCTAATGTATATCTGCGGAACTACACCGCCAAAGATGCATCATCATCAGCATCAGGACTCTCAATCCTTAGTGTGAGACCGAAACTCACACCCGTGCCATCCCATCGGGAGCTACCTCTTACGCATGGATGCACGTATATGGCACCTCCGAGAATATGCTTCAACCGCGACGGGACCACCTATCTCTTGGTCTTAAGGGAACATCATCACCCTTTACGTGAGCAAACCAAACTAGGAGGTGCGCTCTTCTCCTAGGGAGGTCCATATCTATCTAACTGGCTAGAAGATCTATTCAACAGGTAACCATACATACAAAGCATAGAAGCATGCATACATATCATTATGAGAAAGCAACAACCAATTCAATGCATGCATCATGAATGCAACCATTACTCCCTCAGAGTATGGTGGAACACAGCAGTGGAAAACACTCCCAAGAAACCAAGAACTTACCTGGCAAAGCCGTGCTCTGCAGTTCAATCCCTGAACGGTGGTCTACGCCACTGACACCCTCGGTGTCACGCCCTATACAAGGCATATAAGCTCAATCAGACACCAATTCAACCATACAAGGCATAAACCTCTGAGTCATCTATCTTAAGGTTATCAGAGCTAATCAATTCACTAGACAACTCATAGACCCTCAGCGGTCTATCTCGGCCTAACCAAGGCACTAGAGTCTCCACAAGACTCGGTACAAGCCAAAACAAAGAGCTCAAAGCTCTATACAGGCCAATACTCAAGATTATACAACATGGCTTGAACGGTTTCTTTCACACAATAACACCGTTCCTAAAGCCTCTCTAGCACATAAAGATTAAGTATCAAGGCTCATGCATGTTCTACAATCATTAATAAACCAACATACTAGTTATACATACATTTCTCAGAGCCAAGAATCAAAGTCCATGAAACTAACATTTGAAAGCTAATCCTTCATCACAACAACTCCCTAAACATACTTTTCTAAAGGACCCAAGGCTAATTTCAGCTCTAACTCAAATGGGTCACTATTCATCCCAAAGCCAAATTCACAAATCAAACGGTAAAACTCGAGTTTCTTACCTCTAAGATGACAAAGAAGGCTAATGGACCACTTCCCCAAGCTTGGGTGTCCGAGAATCGCCTCCTTTCCCCGCCGAGCTCGAGTTTTGTGAAGTTTCCTAGAGAAAGGGATCTCTCCGTTTGATGGTTTTTAGGGAAAAGTGATGAAGGATTCTAGCTCATAGGAAGGTTCCTTACAAGCTTCATGTTGAAAGGGAAGTGTTTTGGTGAAGTTTGGTGAAGATATGGAGCTTCTCAAGCTCAACAATGGCGGAATAGGGCCAGAGGAAGAAGAAAGAAGGTTTTTCCCTTCAAAAACGCGAAAATGGCCTTTTATAGGCCCTCAGCCCGTGCTCCCACGCTACCAGCGTGGCATACCAGTGGAAAATGGCTTTCTGGAGCACTTCCCATGCTATCAGCATGAAGCCCACGCTACCAGCGTGGCATACCAGTGGAAAATGGCTTTCTGGAGTACTTCCCACGCTATCAGCGTGAAGCCCACGCTACCAGCGTGGCATACCAGCCGTCGCTAAAACCGTCACTAAAACTGTCGCTAATGCTTTTGCGACAAAATATTGAAAATTTAAACTTCTTTTTCTTTTTCTTTTATTTATTTAGCCAAGGTTATTATATTGATTCTGTAAATGATGGGTAATATTAGATTATTAACTTTCTCTTTTTCAATCCTCTTCCTTCTTCCAGAAGGTTAATCAATGCTTGAGAAAGACCTGCCAACATTCTAATATTACTGGATGCTCAACATTTATTGATTGTGGCAGTGACTATGCATCTGACCAGTCAAAACTATGGAACAAAATTGTAAATGCCATTGCTTGTTTGTATTCCATTTCTGATGCTTTTCCATATGGGATCTATGTAAATGTAGTACCACTTACTATAGAAACTAGGGTGGTCAACAAATATGTATTTGCACTGTTTTGGGGCTTCCAGGTATGTGTTTCGTTCTTTTCTTTTTTTGTTTCTTCAGTAGTAATTGTGTACATCTATGAAGATTCAAATAAGCTTAATAAATAACATTCATATATATAAGGGCCACATATCAAGTGAGAGCATGAGATGAACTAATATTGACTATTCAAGATTAATTCCTCTAATCTCTGACACTCTCATCTGATATATGTCAATCTGTGTGTGTCTATCTACTAAGCTATCCCTATCTGTGTGTAATATATGTGTTTCAAGTATGCTTTTTATAGCTGCAGTAGTTTGAATATCTTTTCATAGGAATGATAGGATCAATAGGTTCATCCTATTTTATCGAGCTTGTGAGCCAATAATTCATCCTATTTTGCAGCAATCTATTTTCTATTGAATCTAACTTTTTGTTTTTCTTTTAGTTAGTTGTCATAATATTGTTTTTCTTAATTGACAGGTTTTAACCATGGATAGATTTGAGCACCTTGGGTTTCTAATCCAGTTTGGTGATAAGGGACTAAATATTTTTTTTCTTCTCTCAATCACCATTTTATGCATCTTACATCACGTGTTTAGAAATTGAGAGGTCACTTGAGATTACTGTTGATATACTATGCTAATAAAAGTTCTGTTTGATCATTACAGGTTCTAAATTGCCATGAGTATGCCATATACATCTTAGCACTTTTGAGATATGCAACTGCCATTACAGGTTCTAAGTTGTCTCTTTGAACATAAGACTCCTTTGCATTCTGACTTACTAAGAAATGAAGAGTCTTTTGTATGTATTGGTTGAGAATATTTATGTTGTTTTCCCTGTCATTTGTATTTCTTTTCCAACTTTTTTTTAATATCATTTATTGTATTTATTAATGTTCAACTTGGGCTATGAGGTTAAGCACTAACAATGATCTCTATTCTTCGTAGGCATTTTTTTTAAAAAAAAAGGATAAATGAAGATGATTTTTAGTCTTCGTAGGCTTTTTTTATAAAAAAAATGGACAAACAAATACGATTTTCGTATGTACAGAAACGAAGATACTTAAAAACCATCTTCGTAAGATTTTTTTTTAAAATGATAAACAACGATGGTTTTTCATAGGTGTAAAAAAAGTCAACAAAGACGATTTTTTAGAACCGTCATCGAAAGTTCCCATTTTCAACGACACGCGCAATAACGACGGTTCTACAACCGTCATCGTATGGAGTTTATAACTGTCGTCGTAGATCTCGCCTGTAGTAGTGACTTGATCATGAAACGAGGCAAACTTCCCTTTTCCTAAATATTTTTTGCAAATGAAAATGTTTAATTGTTTTTTCGTAATTTTCTTATGAGACTTTCCGCAAGTTTTTTTTACAAGCTCAAATGCATGACATTGTATAGAGTTTAATTCCTGCTCAATCACTAGGCCCATTCTTGCGTACTATAATATCTTGGGAGTTTGATTAAACTTTAATTTTATTTAATATTTTAACTGAACACTGTCTTATATATCAATTTCAGAAAATATTCCATCTTTAAAAGTATTTTCATTTTCATTACGTAATAAATAACTAAGAAACGTGCATTAGAAATTGTGAAATAACTATTAATTTATTTTTGTATTTTTAATAATATCGGCACAAATATTCAAGCATACCATGCTGGCTTTTTTGTTATCTTTATCATTATTCAATTATAGGTTTTCTCTAAGGTTTGAGGTTGTCTACTCAAAGCATTTAAGTGTGTATATTATATCTATCTACTAGGTAAAACCTAAGTCTTATAGTAGCATCTCACAATTAATTTTATCAGATTTTATTTATTTAAGGAGACAAGATATGATAAAATATGATGAGATATAACATTATTAGATATAGACATAAATTATTATAATATATTACGTATTTGGATCGAATAGGTTGACAATCCAATCAATGAATTCTTGATGACTCATGCCAAAGATGATCGAGTGCACTAGTATGAAAAAATCAAAAATGGATTAAGACCAATGTTTTAGTCATTGAACTCAACCATGATAATCGAATTGTACAAAATTTCAAACTCAAATACCCAAATATAAAGAGACTAAAAATAAATAAAGATCGATGTATTAATTATTGGATCCAACCAATAATGACCGAAGGATTCCATCATAATATTACGATTTTACCTTTATTGAGCCATTCTTTTTAATTTTGCCAAATCTCTCACGAAATTAGCATGTCCAAGCGAAAAATATTAAGATAGTCGAAAAATGAACAACTTAATCGGGAGACAATAATAGACATATATCTGTAAATTATCCTACAGTTAAAGATAAACAGTGAAACATGTTTTAAAAATTAATTAATTATTGTTCCTTCCAAATTGAAATCTATCCTATCTATCTTTAATTTCAAAGTCAATGGCCCAGCCATTATATGAGAGGAGATTAAAACAAAAGAGCCACCACATCCTTCTCAACTCTTTCCCTCACCCTTTTCTAATATTTTAATATGCTTTTCACTTCCATCTCTGGCCATGCCACTTGCCATGTGAAGAGAAACCAAAAGGCGAAAAACCAATTACATTTTAGGAATCTTGTGCCAAAATCGAGATGACCAATAACACACAAGATTATCCCATCTTGTGCCAATTACATGCTCTTGTGGTTGCCATTTGTGCTTGTCACACACAAAAAAGTAAGAAGTGCCATAATCATATATATTTTTAATATAGTTTTTATTATTAATTAAAAATTAAAAGTTATAAAATTATGAGTGAGACTAGTTAAACAAGAAATGAGATTCATAAAATTTTATAATTTTTAATAAATTCAAACAAATAATAAAAAGTATTAAAAATGCTAAAAAAAATGTATTATTAACCTTTCTCAAAAGAGCAATTAACAAAAATGGTGGGCACAAGTAAAGTCTTGCACCCTCTGATCCCAATCTGAAAGCCCTAATTGTCTGGTGTCATGGGAAGAAGAGTTTGGAAGCAAAGGGTGTAGTGATGGACCCTTATTACAGATTGACAATCATGACCATGCACCATCACCTTCTTAGTACTCATAATTGAATGCAAAAGGGTTTGGAATTTGGTTGGCCTCTAAATCACACTGGATCGGTCTGTAACAAAGAAATGTCTACTAGAATGTTTTAGATTTAGTGACTTACACGTAAGGAAGAGGAGGCAACCCTGGCTAATTGGGGAACATCAATGCATGAACGTTGTACTATAATTGATATAAAGGGATTTTGGAATAAGGTGTGGAGGAAAAAAAAAAGGCTTTATGTATGTGAATTGTGAAAAGCACCTACAAGGTCATAGTCTGTCGACAGCTTAGTATGGTTTGTGGTGGTAAGTACTAATGAATTTGATTCCCTAGATCTTGATCATGGGTAGGATATTTAGAGATGATGGAGAAGATAGAGTATGATAGATTTTTCAATAGCAAGATACATGTATGTTTGTCGGGTAGAACATTAAATGAGTTTTGTTTTTAGTTTTTATTATTTTGTCGTAATTAAAATCATATCTTCCTAATTTTCGTCATCTATTGTTAAGTTGTTCTTTCACATAAAGGTAAAAAAAAAAAAAAGTTGAGTATTTGATTTGTTGTAAAAATAAGGGTAATGGGAATTGAGTCTTAGATTTCTTAAATTTCTTAATTATTGAGATATACGAAGGCACGTGTAAATGACCAGAGAGACCAACAATACGAAATGAGCATATAATTTGATCCCTACAACATAGATATAAAAAAGAAAAGAAAAAAGAATAGAAATAGAATTTCCCGAGTTTGGTGGGATTTTCTTTCTACACCCAAGGAGAAATCGAAAATATCTTTACTTAGAGTGTCTCAAACATGCAACATTCACATTATTAGTATAATATTTTAACCAACTAAGTTAATAATTCAATTATATTAAAAAATAATTAATGTCACTATATATAACACTAAAATTTTTAATGTATATTTAATACACATATAAATTTATATAATAAATTTTGTAACAATTAATTTTGATATAATAATGTATTGTTACATATATAAATTTATATTAAACCTATGATTTTTATTTAAAATTTATATATGTAAAAAAATACATTATTAAATCAAAATTAATTGTTATAAAATTTATTAAGTAAACTTATATGTTTATTAAATATACAATAGAAATTTTAGTGTTATATATAGCGATATTAATTATTTTTTTAACATAATTGATCTATTAGCTCAATTGATAATATGTATAGACTATACTTAAATGTATTTTCGATTTTTCCTTTCACTACTAGGTGCATGAAGAAATTAGGATAGTAAGAGCATCTCCAACGCAAGTTTCTTAGTGGGTTTCTTAGCTTAAGAAACCGTTTCTTACGAGTTCTTCAGCATTGGAAGAAACTGACGTGGCGATACGCGTTTGTTGACGGCACGGTCCGTTCCTTATATAAGGAACGGTTTCTTCCCATTTAAAAACAATTATTTTGGTACAAAAATCGTTATTTCAGTTATTTTC
>PYAF01004922.1:567221-603690 GCA_007407185.1 Glycine tomentella | reverse complement strand
AAAAAATGTTAAGTTTTGTTAAAAAAATATAAATATGTGGATTTTTTTGAGTTTCTTGTGATTTCTTGCATTGGAGCAAAATATTGAGTGAGTTCCTTAGCTATGACATGGCGCTGTGGGGACCACAAAAAGTGCTGCGGGGACCACAAAAAGTTACTTAAGAAACCCAAATGAGTTTCTTGCATTGGAGATGCTCTAAATGTTCAAGAACTAGAGTCCATTACCATTCAGCATATGTCAAAACTTGTGGGCTTAGATTTCAGTCTAGTGGGGAGAAGCAGGGTGGGACACATTTCATAGTTTGAGAACTGGCTTGAAGTTATTACATAATTAAGTTTGAAGTTTTAGTTAAGAAGGTTTCAATGCGAGAACATACTAATCCCATTAATTTGTAAAACCAAATTATAAATGTTTTTTTATTTTGTTATTATGTAGTTTATTTTTTGTCTTTCATATATATGTTCTTTTTTAATCTTTAGAAACGTAAGGCTTTTACCAATTTACAATATAATTACTTACGGTTGCCAAAGAGATATTTATTTTTCAAAATATTTAATAAAAATTGTCACATTTTTGTCCCCCCACCAAGGAACGTATCCATGAGTGTATTAGAGGGGGGGCAATTTTTTTTTATATGACTATTTAAATATTTAACTTTTAATAAATAATTATTTAATAATAAATAAGTTTTCAAAATTTTTATTATTAATTTTATGAATAAAATTACAGATATGATCTATTTTTAGAAAAAAATTAAATAAATATTAAATCAAAAACCTATTTTTCTTTATTGATATTTTTCTAATATTTGTGTTTTCTTATTTTTATATATACACACAAAGGGTCACAAGAAAAGGGAGAAAGGCCTGCTTACCCCCTAGATCCGTCCTGCCCCCCAACTTTGGTGAAATTGCAACGAAAAGAAGTCTTGATAATATACTTTCTAACACATTTATTATAAACACACTTTTTCATTTTTGATTAATTTAAAAATTACAAAATTATGAGTGATAGAGACTTATTAAATAAGAAGTGAAACCAATAAATTTTTTTTCAACAAATTTAATAAAAGACATATTCAAAAGAGTGTGATAAAAGTATGTCATTAACATTTCTCTTGCAAGTAATTATATGGAAAAAAAAAAATAGATTGATACACGTACACAACTAGTTGCGAATTTAAATTAACTTGTAACATGGGATTCACATGTATCAATCTTAATAATTGATTGAATTAATTTGATGTGTGTAATACTTTTTCTTTTTTGTGTAAATACTAGATATCCAGAATCTTTGCTTTGATCATGTTGTTGTCATGGTACATAAATCGTGATACAATTTGGTACGTGATACAGGTACATCATGCATGTGGTATGAACTTCTTCCCAATATGCAGTACGGGGGTGCATGGCTACTTTTCCCTTCTACGTACTAAACAAAAAGGTCTTTGTTAGAATGAGAAAAATGTCGAATAAATTTTTAAATTAATCTTCAAAATATTATAAATCATATCGATTTATTTTTATAAGCCAAAAAAAATATATTCAAATAATAAAGAATAGCCTAACCCATATAATTTGACAAAACACAACGTTAATAGCATTGATGAATACTCTAACACTTACATTAAGTACCCTCAGTACAGTTGCCATGAGCCGGGGGGGCATGCAGATATAGATAAGCTATTTTACTCTAATAATTTAAAAACCGATCATTCTATTAGTTCTTGCCAAAAGTATTTTATTTCGGTCTTTGTTTTATGAATTTATTGAATATGTATTGATGGTGTAAAATAATTTTATATCATTATTTAATCATAAATTATCATTTAAATTATTTTAAAAATAAAAAAATTTACCAATTGGATAACTATGTAAAATTATTTATACCATAATCACATTTTTTCTCTTATTTTGTTATGGACTAAAGAAACTAACATAATGACACATTTAGTAAAGAGAAATAATTTTTAAAATCTCAAGAATTAAAATATGACACATACAATTTCAGAGACCAATACTTGATTTACTCCAAAAAGAGAAATGTTACTTACACAAGAAATTATACAACAACTTGTACAATTAAAAGAGAAAAGGAGAGAAATTAAAATTGAGTGTAATAAATAATATGGTGAAAAAATATTAATACAAAAAATAATGCTATATATCACATATCAAATAAAAGATGATAATTATGGATTTTTCTTTATCTTCTCAATTAATAATGTTAATAACTAATTAGTTACTACAAGATTAAAGTTAAGCAAACCCAAAGGGTTGACATAGCGATATAAGGTAATATTATGTTAACATGAGTGAAACGATCTATTTAGTGGAAGAATCTGTATTCAATTTCTATCATGTGTAAAATTCTCTTAGATTAGCGACAATCACAAATCTTAATCAGGATTAGTCTTTGATCTAATAGGTTGGAGGATATTCGTTTTATCTTATCTAGGAAAAAAAAATATTAAAGCTAAACTACTATAGTTTTAAGGATCATTGAACTATCAATGAATTATCTTAGCAACAACACATGTGTTGATGGTATTACTTATTAGTGTGTTTGGATTAGTGTTGAGTGTTAAACTCTATAAATTTTGAAAGTAACAAATAGATAAAATCACGCTGAGTTTAACATAAAAACAAATATTTGATGCTTTAAAAAATCATGATGAGTTTAACTAACTGCTAATTCAAATACACACTTAATGAACATGGAAAGGAATTTTTAATTGGAATTCAAGGATAACAAATGATTTATGACATTTTTTCTTTTTTTTTTTTTATAAAAAAATTGTTGATGGAATTTATTTATGATAATTTAGAAGTGAACTAAAACTGTGCCTTATTTAACTTAGATATAGTTATTATAGCTTGGATTGTGAATTGAGATTTATGATGTTTTGGATGAATTTTTTGCCCCTTCTCAATTGTTCTCTTATTCTACTTGCTTGGGAGTGAAGTTTTGGAGGAAAATGGGTAAGTTGGACAATTTTTTTATTCTTAAATTAAGAGACTTGTATAATATTTATAAAAATAAATAAATGAATAGTACATTAAGTTTATGTTAATCAACCATTTTTATTTTTTATTTTGAAAATATTAAAACAGAAATGTTTATTAAAAATAAAAATTGTCTTTCCTTTCCTTTGTCCTTTAAAAGTATAAAACTAAACTCTCAAACATGCTCATCACAATTGTTAAGTGTCAGATTTCTTTACAAAAGTAAAAACTTAGATTGTATTTTGTTTACTATAGAGCTAAAAAGAAAGAAACTCGAGGTTGAAGATTTAGAGCAAAAACCCATCATATTCTCCATTCCCCGCATCTAAAACTATTCCACATTTTAAATTTTGAAGGATAAATTATCTTTTTAGTTTTTCTATTTATTTATTTTGTTTGATATGATCTCTCTATTAATAAGAAAGAAAATGGAAGGGGAAGAGGGTGTGAGAAAGATAAGATGTGAGAATAATAAAAATGGGGTGAGAATAACAAATCCCTTAAAAGAGGATTGGGGGAACACTAAGGGTTAAAAAAGCCCAGTAAACCAACACAGTTGTAGATCACTATTCTTTTATTTCCAGCAGAGGAAAGATGATATAGACTTGTGTTTCTAATTTTGAATGAAAAAAAATTAAGAGAGGAAAAATTAAGTCGTTTTTTTATTTCATTTTCTCTTCAATCAAATAACATAAATATTTGAATTCGAAAAAAGTCCTTTTTTTCCATTCAAAGGTAAGATTGAAAAAGAATAAGTGCATTTTGATAAAAGAAAAAATGTTAAATGCATCAAAAGAATAGTTAGGAATAAGTAAATGTTTTTACTGGATTTTGACCAATTTGTTCGATTATTGACAAAATTGGTTATCGTACTATGATTTAGCCGAGATAATAAGTCAGAGATCCGATCTAGTAAATCATCAATTAATTCATTTAATTGGTCTATATTAAAAAAAAATATTTTATAACATTTAACTTGTACATTTAAAATTTAAAGTTTAAAGTTTAAAATTTAAAATTTTGAGCATACAACATTTTTTTCAAAATTCTAAATTAACAAACTTAAGTTAGATTATATATATATATATATATATATATATATTATTGTTGTGCAATTACGTATATAATCTAATACACAAATAAATTAGTAAGGAAAATAAAAAATGATAAAATACTTGAAAAATGTATGATCCAATCACTGAGTTATTAGTATGGAATCAAGTCACTTCGAGTCAGGCTAATTTACATCATATTATTTGCGTAAATAATTCAGCAGGTGATTCATATCGGTTGGGTGTTTGACTCCCGGGCCAATTGGTTGATATGATTGGAGTCGAATTCAATAACTACCCTTTTGAGAACATTTTTTTAATATTCAAGACTTAAACTTAAGACTCTTGATTTAACTAAAACAAATTTGTATCATTTAATTTAATTTACATGTTAGTTGATCTTTTAAGAGTAAATAAACCCGAGATTTTTAGTTAACATATAATAATCCCTTTGCTAGTTGATCCAAGTTGTTAGCAGTGTAATTTCTCTTTTAACAAAACGTGCAATTCACCTAACTTAATTAAAACCGAAACGACAGTCTGGTGTGGTGCCGTTTTATCATCTCAATCACCGTTTCTCTCGGCGACAGCGGAAACGAGACAGTGCAGTTTCTTTCTAAGGTGATTTTCTCCTCCAACACACACTTTCAGTTTCGCGCTTGTGTTGTTCAATGCTAATGCTAACTAACTAGAGAAACAAACAACAACGTTGGAAAGATTGAAAACTATCTTAAACCCACAACACAATTTTTCCATTGGTTCGTTATTAACCGGGAATATTTACTCAAATGTGGAATAGTTTCTATAAATATTTATTTATTTTTATTTTATAAGTTCAATGTGACAAAATGCCGCTATATTAATTTTTCAACTAAAATGTTATTTGAGTGTTTCTGTGTTGGTTATTTTATGTAAATGCTTGTTAGAGTTAGTGGATGATGTATTGTTCCATCTCTTGTTCTTATTATTCTCTTCTCTTTTATTCAATTTTCATTGGTTTTTTGTTTGCTTTTACAACTTGCAGCTTCAATCTTGGGAAATTGATGATGGGCCACCTTGTGAATCTTCTCCATGGAACTGTTTTCTTAAACAAATTATGTTCCAATGACTTCCCCAAGTTGGTTAAGCATAAAACATGTTCTCATACTGGAAAATTTGGCAAGTTTCATAAGTATAATGGTGCCCCACTGGCTTTGCAAGGTTGTTTTACTTAAGAATTTATTTATTTATTTGTTTCAATTTTGTTCTCTGTTTTACATTATGTGTGTTATTTTATGTTGTTTTTTACAGGTAGTGGTGAGTTAGCAAATCATGTTGCAAACTCAGTTAACCATAAGGTAATATACTTTCTAGTTTCTAGGTCCCTTTTGTGCCACAAAATTGTTATCAATCTGATACTTCACACCATTCTAGGATTCAGTTTGTTATAATAAATGTTTGTACTTGATCAAATGTTTTGAAGTTAAATACAATCAATATGCTTTTAGTGGAATGGCAGTATTTTCTTCATTTTGATAATTGATATGACTATGTGGGAAGGGGATGAGAGGGAGAGAGGTTGAAAGTTAGAAAAAAAGAGAGAAAGCAAATGCATAACTTCTGGAGGCACTGGCAAATGGGCATTATTAAGTCTTCTCTTTGGTCCTCTAATCATAGTTGTTGGATTACTGTGAATGATATGAAAGAAATTGGAGAGCTTTGTTGTGTTTCTGAGCAACTTTAGGTTTCCTTTTGTCACTCAGATGTATTATTTCTCTTTCTTACCAACTGTTCTAAACGTATAAACACAAGCCCATGATACCTTGCATTGGAATTACATCTTTGATACTCTGTCATGGAATAAAAATTGCTCAAAGCTTAAGCCATTAGATGAATATCTAACATGACCCCCTGTGTGAAAGTCCTTTATTTGGACTTAGGTGTTTGGACTAGAAGCACAATCAAAGCACAGCCTATCATACCCTGTGTTGAAACTCAGCTTAAGTATGAAGACTAAATATTCTAAAAGCTCGGGCTGTTGGTGTATGCCCAAGATTGATATTATATGCATAAAAAATATGCTTAATGGTTATTGGCAATACTGGAATTAATGTAGAACTAAATATATTTTGGTTGTTTGGATCTCGAGTTTTTCCTTTCATTCTGTAGTATGAGTTTCGTAATTTTTGTCTCAATTCTGAAAATAAAAAAGCCAATTACATAAAATCATATTGATATCATATATTACAAGCAATTAGAATATATGTAATGTCAAAGATTGTTGATGTGGGCTAAGCTTGATTGTCATATTCTATCATGAAAGATGCTATTGGTTGTTTATTTTGTTTTGGCTCTAAATTTTATGGTTTTACTGTTAGATTTACTTTAGTAATGGTGGAGAGTTGATTGGTATTCCTCATATACGAACTCTTAGAGAATTTCCTAGGGAGGAACTTTTTGGAAAAGTTGTCATGGTCAGATTTGATTCTAACATATTACTCAAGCGAGAGTGTGATGAGAAGAACCAATCAGTTTCTAATGCAGTATATACGATTAAATATTTACACGAAGCTGGAGCAAAGGTCATCTTGGTCAGTGATTGGAATATGAATAATCTAGAAATAGAACTTCACATAGAGTCAGTTGCAGGTACTTTCTTAAAGCCTTTTTGTTAAATCCTTGTTTTTAGTTTCCAGTTGTCATGGTGAAGTTTGGCTATTATGCCATTATATGAGCTGTTTACAGCAATTCTAGTTTATTTAAGGGGAGAAAAGACAGAAGAAATTTATTTAAATCAAAACTGCAATCAATGTGGGCAATGGAATTAACAAATGACTTCTTTTATGTAAGGAAGCTTCCATGTTGGATGATTGATAATCTCTATGCTATAGATTTCTTGTCAGATGTTCTTCAAATACAAGTTGTTCCACTGCATGGAATTTCTTTTAACAAGCTATCAAAGATGAATGGCCCTGAGAAAGAGAATATCCATCTTCTTGAGAATCTTTCTAATATCAAAGAGGAAGTTGCTAACTGTGTGGAGTTTGCTAGAGTATTATCGTCAGGAGTTGATATCTTTGTCAACGACTCCTTCTCCAACTCTCATAAAGTTCTAGCATCTACTGTTGGTGTCACCCGTTTCTGCTATGCCTGTATAGCTGGTTTTCACTTTGAGGAGAGGCTTTGTCTACTGAAGAATCTTGCAGAGGCAAGCAGGAAGCCATATATAGCAATTGTATGTCTACTCTGCTACTATAGCATTAGATATAATAAATAACTTTTCCATTCAAGAAAGCTTCGAGTTCTTTTATTGATAAATTTGTTCACTGTTTGTTTCTCTTGCAATCCAGATTGGAGGGGGTAATCTCTATGATAAAGCAGCTTCCTTTCAGTTTTTAGCTTCCAGATGTCAAGGGTTTGTGTTTGTGGGAATGATGTCATTTCAAGTAATGCATGCATTAGGAGTATCTGTTCCTCTAAATTTAGTGGACCATAAGGCATTTAATGAAGCTCTAGATACAGTGAGACTTGCTCAAGATAGAAACATGCAGATTCTGTATCCAAAAGATTTTTGGTGCAGAAAAAAATGTGATCCAAAGCAATTGCAAGTATTTCCTTCTCATGGAATTTTGGATGGTGAGCTTTTCTTCAAATTGATAATGGGGTTGTGCTACTTAGATATTCAATCAGACATTATCTCTTCATTTAGTAAATAAAGTTAATCCAAATTTGATTTGATCTAGGTTGGGTGCCTGTTGACCTTGGACCTGTCTCATTGGATGAAATTTGTTCTATGCTTACAAATTGTAAGGTACAATAGCAATTTATTGATACCTAGACATCAAGCATAAGCTTCGGTTGGTTTATTTTCTTAATATATATTCAAGTATCTTCAGATAACTATCAACATTTGGGTTGATTTATCATTTGTGTTCTAGGGAATCTTTTAAGATGGGCATTTCATGCCAGCATCTTATCTCTCTGCTAATTTTAGTTAAAATTTGCACATGTAATCATATCATGCAATGGCTCTAGATATTGGTAATGGATAACATATTTTTTTTTTCATTTTAAGAAAATGGGTTATCCATCCATTTTGAAATGTAACAAAGGCACCTTATAACATTTTTCTTTGAATCCATTACAGAAAATAATTTGGATTGGTCCCGTGAAATTTGCTGATTCAAGTAAATACACCAATGGGGCATCTAAATTGACAAGAATACTTGAACAACTAAGCCAGAACAACTGTGAAATAACAGTTGTTGGGACTATGGCAAGCAAACTGGTGAGACAGGAAAAAAGTTCACTGTCCTTAATAAATATAGTTGAGAATGCTTCAGTTGTATGGGAATTTCTCAAAGGAAGAAAGCTGCCTGGTGTTATGGCTATCGACAGGGTATACCTTAATACACTCTATTGCTTTATACATCTCTTCAACTATATATTTCAGGAGAGTAATACGGTATACTCTCAAAACATTTTATTTTTCAAAACTATCTTGTGTGCCTTTTATGCTTGAATTGTATGAATTTTGCCACTAGAATTTCTGGAGATGACTCAGTTTCTTGATATTATATTCACTATCTTGTGTGTGCCTTATATCCAAGTAAATACAACATTATTATGCTTTTTTGCTTTTGTTTTTGTATTTCTCTCTTTTTTGTTGTTGCTGTAAACAGTTTATTCTAGTATTTTTCATTTTAATCATGCTGATGAATCTGATCTTGCTTTAAGCAACATAAATTGGGAAAAATTCTGCATCGATGATATTGTTATTGCTTATGGTAGTTACATTTTGCAGGGATACCCTTTTGAAATCAACTGGAACAGAATTTACTCTGACCCAGCTCAATCTCTGGTTGTTGATATAGGAAGTGGTATATTTTCTTTTTAAAATTAATTTTCACTATGACTATGCATGCGTGTGTGCATCTAATAAATTTTTGTAACTAGAAACATATTTGTTAGATCTCAAGCACTATAAAATATATTAACAGTTGATGTGAACATATTGTCATTACATATATTTTCTTTTAACCATAAAATTGTTGTATAACATTCCTAAATTCTATAATAGAAGAAGAGGGAGCAAGGGACTCAGAGCAGAATAAAATAAATAGAACTTCTGTTACTGTTTTTCTCGTGACATATGTGCTCTAAATTACAGGCAATGGGCTTTTTCTTCTTGAAATGGCTAGAAGGGAGCAAGATCTAAACTTCCTTGGTTTGGAGATCAATGAAAAGGTTCCATACTTGTTATATCCTTCCCTCCCTTCTGCCCTGACTTTTTATTTTTTGGCATACCATATTACTATGCTTCTTTATTTATTATTTTCCTTTTTACCTGTTAACATCTCTTTCAGCTTGTTTTGTGCTGTCTGGATTCTATTCATCAATTTGGCATAAAGAATGGGTAATTATGTTGCTTTCATAGTACAAATAGATGCAGCATCTTTGTTTTTTATTAGATTCAATGAATTGGAATTTTATCTTGGTTAAAATCCAGGAAGGGCACAAGAACATTCTGGACTTATTATATTGACACATTCAATTATGATCATGTCACAAAATTTTTAGTTCCTTTGTAGTTGAAATTTTATTCTTTTGTTTAAGTTTCTAAGCTTTGTTCCTGTTTTCTCCATTTTAGGTATTTTATCGCTACTAATGCAACATCAACATTCCATTCTATTGTTTCTTCTTATCCAGGAGAGTTAGTTCTTGTCTCAATACAGGTAAATATTAAATTTTGTTATATTTTGAATTATGACATTACATTTTGACTGTTGTGGGTCTTTTCTGTGCTATTGATGCTTCCATGTACACACCCCTGTTGATGCCACTTCCATCGTTGCACCAATGAATGTATTTGCAGCATGCTACTAACTTTGTGACCATGATAGGAATGCATCCACAAATGCACCTAAGATTGAGCCCAAACCAGGAAAGTGGTCTGGCCTAATTCTGGTTTATCAGAGGAAACCCAAACCTCAACTCAAGTGACGTGGAAGGCAGTTTTTTAATTTTTATTATTTGCATTGTTATGTTTACTTTCTGTTATAGTAGAGAGAAAGTAATTCTGTTAGGTGGAGTTGCCTTTATATAGGGAAATCATTTCCAGTAGTGGGTATGCAAAAGATTACGTGATTTCACTTCTACAGGGGTAGGAGGGGCTTGGAGAATTTACCTCCATAGCAGGGAGCATTCTTGCTCAATCCTTACTGTCATTGTTTCTTTTTGTCTTACATATTAAATACAATCTACTCTCTCTGAATCTGATAGAGAAGTTATCCTCTATCAATTGGTGCTTTCATTGAGAGAGAGTATTGTTACCTTGTATGCGAACACGAATGGCGTCCCTGAAAATTGACGCACTGGATGCGAGACTGGCGGCCGTGGAGTCGTTGTTGAAGGCGCAGGAAGTTACGACGTTGGGACAATCAGCTCAGTTAGCTAACCACTCAACTAAACTGGGTTCTCTGATCTTGGGCATGGCGGAAATAGCCTAGGGACTGTCCACGCTACATGTTGAGATGCGGGAGGGATTTTCGCACCGGAGCCCTGTTTCTATAATACCCATGAGCACGATGATAGGAGGAGAGAAGAGTGGGGTATCGAAAGGGAAGGAGGAGTTGGTCGAGACGTCGGAAAGGGAAGTTAACGCTGATGAAGTGGTAGGAGACTACCAGGTTAATGCTAAACGAGTGGAGCTACCAGTATTCACCTGAACAGACCCAGTTGGCAGGGTTGCTTGGGCTGAGGCGTACTTCACGGTACAAGGAACTCCAACGAGCATGCGGGTTCAATTCGCCCAAATTTGTATGGAAGGGTCCTCATGGCACTGGTTTAAGGTGCTCAGGGAATCAGATTCTCAGCTGGATTGGGAGCGCTTCAAACACGCTCTGTTTGATCGTTATGGAGATAATCACTTTGGGAATCCTTTTACGCAGACGAAAGGACTGATGCAGGACGGGACAGTAGACCATTATGTGGAAGAATTTGAGATTCTGGTAGCCCAGGTACCTCCGATAACAGCTGAGCAGTACATCGGTCTATTTATAGGGGGGCTGAAGGAAGATATACGATAGGAGGTACTGACTTTGGAGCCTCCAAACAGATATAAAATGATCTCAGTTGCAAGATTGGTGGAACGCAAGTTAAGAGGAGGACGCAGGGTTCATATGTCACGTGAGGGAGGAAATTTCCGGAGGAACGTAGTAAACTAATCACACTGGAAGATGGGAAAAATTTCCAACTAAGACAACCTAAAATCCTATTCAGGACCGGCCCAATAGACAGGAGGAAAGGAGAGGTGAGCCTAATAATAGAGGAGTTCGAAATCTGTCTTATCAGGAATTGATGGAGAGACGAGCTAAGGGCTTATGTTTTAAATGTGGGCAAAAGTATACTCCCACTCATGTTTGTCCAGATAAACAACTCCGATTAATAATTTTGGAGGAGGAAAATGTAGGAGACTGCCCAGAAACACCAGTAGCAGCGGAGGAGAGGAGAGACATGGAGGATTGGGAATTGGTATTAATCAAGTAGATTATCAAGGTGTACTGACAGATGAAACACAATCAAAAACCATGAAAGTAGAAGGAGAGCTTGAAGGCTTTCCTATCTTGATTCTGATTGACAGTGGAGCAAGCCATAACTTCATCACTCCTGAGCTTGTGGAGTCTCTCAACTTGAAAGTGAGTGACACCAAGGAATTCAGTGTGAGTCTAGGCGATGGCAGCAGAAAATTCTCAAAGGGAAGGTGTGCAGATTTGAATGTTCAAATTGGGAAACATGGACTGAAGGTTGCAGCTTACCTCCTCGATTTGGGAGGTATTGATTTGATTCTTGGAATGGAATGGCTGGAAACTTTAGAGGAAGTTTGTCAGAATTGGAGGAAGAAGATCATGCAGTTCTCACACCAAGGAAAATTGGTAAAAATTCAGGGGTATCAGGTACGTGAGGGGAATCAACCAATGGCATTACAGAAGTTAATTCATGGGATGGAAGAGGAGATGCAGGAAGAGAGAGAAGCAGAACAACCTGTTAAAGAGGTTCAGTTGATGTCTAGACAGCAGCATGCTCTTGAAAATCTGTTGGACAAGTTCTATGGGGTTTTTAATAAAATTTCCAAACTGCCTCCATATCGTGAACATGATCATGCCATCAATTTGGCTCCCGGAACAGGACCAGTATGTGTTCGACCCTATAGATATGCTCATCACCATAAGGATGAGATAGAGAAACAAGTGAATGAACTTCTAATGACAGGGGAAATGAAACACAACATTAGTCCTTATTCGAGCCCAGTGATTTTAGTACAGAAGAAGGATGGTTCTTGGCGCATGTGTGTGGACTACCGGGCCTTGAACAAGGTCACCATTCCAGATAAGTACCATATTCCTACAATTAATGAATTATTGGATGAATTGTATGGAGCCAAATATTTTTCAAAAATTGATTTAAAATCTGGTTTCCACCATATTAGAGTAAGAACGGAGGAACCACCCAAAACAGCTTTTCGAACCCATGATGGTCATTATGAGTATCTTGTTATGCCTTTCGGTTTGACCAATGCTCCTTCGACTTTTCAATCTACAATGAATTCAATATTTAGAACACGGCTGCGACACCATGTTTTAGTCTTCTTTGATGATATTCTTGTTTATAGTCCATCTTGGGAGAGTCACTTAATTCATGTGGAGGATGTTCTGAGTTTGCTCCAGGAAAATCAGTTGGTAGCGCAAAGGAAAAAGTGCTCTTTTGGGGAGATGTCAATTGAATATTTGGGACATGTAATATCGGTGAATGGGGTGGCCATGAACCCTCAGAAAATTCAAGCTGTATTGGATTGGCCTCAGCCTATGAATGTTAAGGGGGTTCGCAGTTTATTGGGCCTTACAGGGTACGGTCGCCGTTTTATTCAGGATTATGGGAAGATTGCCCAACCTCTTACTGATTTGACCAAAAAGGAGGGATTTATATGGAGTAATTCAGCTAAACTAGCTTTTGAAAAGTTGAAAGTCCTATTAACCTCTGCTGCGGTTCTGACTCTACCGGATTTTTCTAAGGAGTTTGTGATAGAATGTGATGCTTACGGATCTGGACTGGGTGCAGTCTTGATGCAGGACAAGCAACCTATTGCATATTTCAGTAAGGCCTTAGTTGCAAGAAATCTAACAAAATCTGTTTATGAAAAAAGAAATTATGGCTCTTGCTTTGGCTATCCAACATTGGCGGCCCTATCTTCTAGGAAGATCTTTTACGGTCTACACTGATCATAAAAGTCTTAAGCATTTGCTATCTCAACGCATCACTACCTCTGATCAGCATTGCTGGTTGTCCAAGCTGATGGGTTATCAATTTGAGGTTATTTATAAACCGGGACCCGAGAATAAGGCCGCTGATGCTCTATCACGAATGCAAGAACCCATGGAGTTATCTGCTGTGATTTCAGCTCCATACTGGTTAGATCTAACAACGGTTAAAGAGGAGTATGTCAGTGATGCAAATCGCCAGCACATTATTTCAGAAATTAATGCCGGAAAGGGTACCATTCTGGATTATACCTTCCATAATGGACTTCTACTTTACAAAGGCCGGATAGTTTTGTCCCAACAGTCCTCCCTTATTCCAGTTTTATTGCGGGAATTCCACGCATCTCCAGTTGGTGGTCATTCGGGGTTTGTGAAAACATACAAAAGGTTGGTAAGTGGGGTGTTTTGGAAGGGAATGCAGAAAAATGTGTTGAATTTTGTGAGATCCTGTGATGTCTGCCAGCGGCACAAATATCAGACCTTAGCTCCAGCTGGTTTACTCCAACCTCTTCCGGTTCCTCAGCTGATATGGGAGGACGTCTCTATGGACTTCATTACCGGTTTACCTAAGTCCCAAGGGTATGAGTTAATCTTAGTTGTTGTTGATAGACTATCTCAATACGCTCATTTCCTATTACTTAAACATCCTTTTACTGCAAGGCAAGTGGCTGAATTGTTTGCCAAGGAAATTGTTAGGCTGCATGGCATACCTAGATCAATTGTGAGTGATCGTGATCCCTTGATCCTAAGCAATTTCTGGAAGGAGTTATTCAGGTTCCAAGGTACCTCGCTGCGCATGAGCACTTCTTACCATCCTCAAACGGATGGTCAAACTGAAGTTATCAACCGCTGTTTGGAAACATACCTCCACTGTTTTGCATCGGAACAGCCAAAACAGTGGTCCTTATGGGTGTCCTGGGCGGAGTATTGGTATAATACCTCTTTCCACACTTCATCTAACACCACTCCTTTTGCAGCAGTGTATGGCCGTCCTCCTCCCACTCTAGTGCATTACTTAGCCGGTGAGACTCAAGTAGATGCTGTGGCTCAGGTATTGTTTGACAGAGATGAGGCATTACGCCAGCTGAAGCACCACTTGCTACGAGCACAGAATTCTATGAAGTGCCAAGCCGATGCCCATAGGAGAGATTTAGTGTTTGAAGTAGGGGACTGGGTTTATGTGAAATTGCGACCTCATCGTCAAGTTTCAGTTTCCAGGAGAATTAATCCCAAGCTAGCCGCTCGTTTTTATGGTCCTTTTCAGATATTGGAAAAGAGAGGTTTTGTTGCTTATAAGTTGTTGCTCCCTGAGTCCTCTAAAATCCACCCTGTTTTCCATGTATCTCAGTTGCGTAAGGCCATTGGGAATGTGACAGCAGAAGGTAATATTCCCTCTGGCATGACAGTGGATGATTCTAGTTCTCATGAACCTGAATCCATTCTGGCTGCAAGAACATTTGATCAGATGATGCAGGCAGAACTTACAATGAACGGCTTGTTCTTTGGAAATTCAAACCAATGGAAGAGGCCACATGGGAAAAGGAGAGTGATATCCGGGGACAGTTTCCAGATTTTTGCCTTGAGGTCAAGGCAGTTCCTAAAGAGGATGGTATTGATAGGAATGCATCCACAAATGCACCTAAGATTGAGCCCAAACCAGGAAAGTGGTCTGGCCCAATTCTGGTTTATCAGAGGAAACCCAAACCTCAACTCAAGTGACGTGGAAGGCAGTTTTTTAATTTTTATTATTTGCATTCTTTTGTTTACTTTCTGTTATAGGAGAGAGAAAGTAATTCTGTTGGGTGGAGTTGCCTTTATGTTCCAGTAGTGGGTATGCAAAAGATTACGTGATTTCACTTCTACAGGGGTAGGAGGGGCTTGGAGAATTTACCTCCATAGCAGGGAGCATTCTTGCTCAATCCTTACTGTCATTGTTTCTTTTTGTCTTACATATTAAATACAATCTACTCTCTCTGAATCTGATAGAGAAGTTATCCTCTATCAGACCACCTTTTGAGGCATCATTCATTTTGCGATATTTTTATACACACTACTATCACCAACAATTTGGCACAACTAACTCATTAGCATACAGCAAGCTACTGTAGTGATGCTGCTGCCGTTGGTTCCAATTTTCTGATGCCACCAAACTTAAGTGTTTACTACTCACATTTTTCTAATAACCATCACAAGAAATTTCTGGCATGATTGGCATTCATGGAAGCTTTGATCATTCCTTCCCTGTATATGAGACTTATTGGGAAAAACCCAAGTCCCACATTGGCTAGAGATAGTGCCAAAATTGAGTATATAAGTGGGGGACAACCCTCACCCTATGAGCTAGCTTTTGGGGTTGAGTTAGGTCCGAACTCATATTCTAAAATGGTATCAAAGCCTATCCTAGATCCATTAACGGGCCAGTCACCATATTATTCATGTACCAAGCCCAAAAGTGCTGGGCGTGAAGGGGTGTATTGGGAAAAATCCAAGTCTCACATTGGCTAGAGATAGTGCCAAAATAGAGTATATAAGTGGGGGACAACCCTCACCCTATGAACTTTTGGAGTTGAGTTAGGTTCAAACTCATATTCTAAGACGACTAAAGTGTCTTATGTTTGAGTTGTGTTGATTACTAGCAAAAATAGTAAAGTAACTACATCACATAACTTTATTCCATTGTTTGGTGACAAAGGTCCAGTCAAAGGGAAAGAACCCGTATTTATATCTGCTGACCATTCTACTAATAATACTGCTAAAGCCAGTTTATAGAAACAATTATTTATTGCCTGATTCTGCCTTTTCCTGTTAATAGACTGTTGTTCATTGTTTGTTGTCACAGCCTTCGTATATGTTTGGTTAACCTCTGAGCAAATTGCTATCACTATAACAACTAAATTTTTATTGGAAGGACAAAAGTTGTAGGGGCTTCAAACTTATTCCTTGTGGTAGATGAGTCTCTGAATTTAATGAAAATGAGTAATCACATTTGTAATTCTCTTTCTTTTTCCATCAACTGCTTAGCCTTAATCTATTTTGGCTCTTTTTATCCAGTGTCCAAACCCTGATTTCAATAAACCTGAGCATAGATGGAGGATGCTGCAGAGATCTTTAATCGAAGCAGTGGTGGATCTTCTAGCACCTAATGGGAAGGTAATTAGACTTTGAAGTATCCTATATACACTTGCTTATCAATGTGCATTTTATAGTCAGGTCTCCATTAATCTTATAAAACACAATTGCTTATCACATCTGAGTGGAAGCCATGGACCATACAGTACAACAAAATAGTTGTTTTCAGTATTATATTTCCTGTTTAGTGACACTTTATTGTGCTGAGCAGTGACTTCACTTGTATTCTTTGAATACTTTTGAGTTTGTTACTATTGAGGCTTACTTAGACTATTGACATTGACCAGATCTTTCTGCAATCCGATGTAGAAGCCGTGGCAATAAGAATGAAAGAACAATTTTTGAGATATGGCAAGGGTAAGCTTGATATGGAGCATGGCCAAAGTGAGTGGCTTCTGGAAAACCCATTTGGACTTAGATCAGATTGGGAAAGGCATGTTTTAGAGCGTGGGGCCCCCATGTACCGGATGATGTTTACTAAATCATCTGACATTAGGGAAGTTTGAGTTGCTAATGATATAATCCAGA
The DNA here is from genome assembly GCA_007407185.1 of Glycine tomentella. Classification (NCBI taxonomy): domain Eukaryota; kingdom Viridiplantae; phylum Streptophyta; class Magnoliopsida; order Fabales; family Fabaceae; genus Glycine; species Glycine tomentella. The sequence continues at coordinate 586,680 of PYAF01004922.1, read as the reverse complement.
AATCTGGCTAATACATCAACCCTCCAAAGGGTCTCTACTTTTTCAGAATCTATCACACAGCTAATGATTTCTCATTGCTGGGGCTGTGTTTTACTGGTAGGTAATATGATGAGCATTACATATTTCTTAATCTTTATCAATCTTCTCTTTTATGACATGGATTATTCATTCAGCTTTCATTGCAGGCATGAACTTCCTTACAGCCTGTGGAGAATTGTCGATGAGCACAGTCAAATGTTCCATTAGGGTTTCTAACGTTATTGTAAAATGTGCACCACTGCATACGATTCCTTAACTCCAAGGTATCTTCAAAGATGCATTGAAAAGCTTACCACTGAAATCAAAGCTGTGGGTCTCAGATGACCAAAGTTAGCATTGTGTATATTTGTAACGAAGTTATATGCGGCTTGGAAAATAATAATTTCTATTCATTGTTTGTTTTTTATTAGAAGTTCTATGCATGGTATTATGACATGATATTGCATGCAAGTACATTTTATTTTGGTCTAGAAGATACAAATTTGTGAAGGGAATGCTCAAACCAACGTTTTTCGATGACACAAAAGTTATGATAATTCAAATTTCAATTTAGAAATTTTTATGCATTTTTAATGTAAAGATTTGTACACTATTAATTAAATATAAATTATCTTAAGTATGAACCATAAGTTGTTGGCACAAGTGATTCGATTCTTGGGTCCTTTAATAAGGTCTAGGGTTTGATCCATGACTTAGGTATGAAAAAACAACTAAAAATACTAATTTATCTCAAAAATAGGTCCATTTGATGAAAGGAGGATTATACTTTCTGGTTATTTCAAAAAATTAAATATGACTTTTTTAATGTAATTCTTATAAAAGTTAACAAACTTTGTATATATAATAAATTTTGATTGATGGGATGATAATGTAAAAAAAATTAAAACTTTTACACTATTAGTGACTAGGTTTTTTTTCCAAGAAAAAAATGAGAAAGAAAAGTGTTCAAAATTGAGATGTTCTTGGTTTATTTCTTTAATAGTAGAACTTTTTCTTTTTGGTGAAACTTATTAGTGGCATATTAAGCATAAAGTAATTTACCACTATTTGTTGTAGTGGGATAAGCTTCCGTTCACACAATTCAACCAATAATGGAGAACCCAATCTTAAATGAAGGAAATTTTTATATGCTAATACTGTACATTGTTCAGGGAATTTGATTCACATATTAGACCAAGAGCTGATACTGATAGTGTCTATATAAACTCAGTGTACATTGGTTTATCCTAAGTCAGATTACGATGTTAATCAAAGACATTAAGCGTCCCATTTTTAAGTGGCAAGTTTTCAACCTACCTCAAAAATTTCCAATACTCCATCTATAAATAATTGCTTGCAAAACATCTCTCAAAGCCAACCCATATTTGAAGATTTAAAGCCATTTAATGATAAGTTGCAAAATATTAATCAAGTTGATGTGCCACTATAGTCAACTAATCAACATGGTGACTTTGAGGACTGGATTAATCGACCTAATGAATCTATCTTGCAAAATATTCCTGTTCAATCTCAGATTGCTATAATGTGAATTTCTTAATAGCTAACTTTGAGTAAAGTTTTGAGCATTGTCTATGTTATATAATATTTCTTCTAATTCATTGTTCAAAGTTGGACTTTAAGTCTTTGCCGTATGATAATTAAAATTTATATTGCAATTATGAAGAATTGCTGAAAGTATGGTGATGATTTTTCATGACGTATCTATAAATGTGTTTGAAAATAAAAATATTTAAAGTAAAAAAAAATACAAGAAAAGGAAGGATTACAATTTGAAATTTGAAATGTTTTCTTTTCATCACCAATCTTTCCTTTCTTTTTCTGTCGAACCTGTAAGTTAAACTTTTCAAGCCTTTTTTTTTTATAAAAAAAAGTGTAATTATATATTATGCATAACGTGATAAGAATTTTTAGAACAAATAGTGACGAGGATGGTGGTTAACAAGTAGAAAGACAATGCTAATTATGATAATAGTTAAAAAATGAAAAAAAAATTATTGAAAAAAATAATTGTCTTAAATTTGTTGATTTACATAAAAAAAATCTATTTATAATTTTAAGGATATTTTGGGTATTTATTAAAAAATGTTGTGATTTTCTCATATAATTTTTGTTGGTTTGAAATGAGAAAAAAAAATATTATCATGTTGAATATGCAGGAAAAAGAGAAAAGCCGCTAAATGGAGATAATGTGTTGTGCTTATGGAGTCACTGCAAACTGTTCATTTTGTTAATCAGATAATGACTTATGTGATAGACAATTCTCCTAATCTGTACAATGAAATACCATACAAGCAATGTTCTTGTATGAAGCAAAATAATGAACTTGGTTGGTTAAAAGTGCTTTTGAACCTCCCCAAAGATATTGTATCACAAACAAGATAGTGTATCACAAAGTGGTGTATAACACATCTTAATAGCAGCTGATAACAACTTTCCCACAACTAGTGCACAAAATGAAATTGTGGGTCAACAGAGTCCATCATTTCTTTGTGTACCCAACACTGGACACAAACTAACTTAATACTCCTTCATATAAACACAAGCAGTGTTATTAACAGCATGCTTGGAAACGATTCTAAAAGCAAATATTTATACATGAGATGCTAAAGTGGAAAGATATAGCATCTACACAACTCATGTCTTGCTAATTTTAATTTTATTTTTTTGTCAACGTGATGATTGTACTACAAGAGAAGATGAAGGAGTTAAGGAGAGCATAACAAGGTATCAACCAAGAAAAGAAAATGTTGCCAAAACCAAAGCAGACCCAAAATTAGCAAAAGCCAATAGAATCATCCAACAAATTAAGCAAGCTAAAGAGGTAACCTTAAGAGGATTTTATCAAAACATTAATGATCATATATGGAAAAATGTAAATTCAAACTTTGAACAATGAATTCAAAAGAAATATTATATACTAAACAGACAATACTCTGAAACTACACATGATACCCAAATTTACACTTTCTGCTAGCAACATGAAACCTACATTTGCAGCCGAAATCACTTTCAAGCACATAAATGCCTTAAAGTTACACATTAAACTAAATATTAAGAGCATCAAAATAAAAGTTTACTCAAAGTTGGCCATTCAGAAATTCAGATTATAGCAATCTGTTTGAAATCCGTCCAGATATCCTCCACCTTGTTGCTCATTCTGAGATTCATCGTTGACTAGTCCAACAAACAAGATCAGAGCAATCATCAATAGGTCCATCAAACCAGTCCAGAAAGTCACCAAGTTGATTAGTTGTATCTAGTGGCACATAATCTCTATTACTAAAACCTACCATCTCATTCTCAACATTAAGTGTCTTTAAAGCTGCTCCTCCTTGTTGCTCATTCTGAGATTGAACTTCAATATTTTGCAACAAGATAGATTCATTGGGTTGACTGGTCCAACCCAAATGATCATACCAATCAATAGGTCCATCAAACCAGTCCAGCAAGTCACCAAGTTGATTAGTTGTATCTAGTGGCACATCAAAACCTACCATCTCATTCTCAACATTAAGTGTCTTTAAAGCTTCTTCAAGTATGGGTTGGCTTTGAGAGATGTTTTGCAAGCAGTTAGCACTTTCCTGAACCACATCTGGAATGTAACTAAAGGGAGCATCAACTTGTTGCATGTACAGTCCATGATTACAAGCTTCATAAACCTGATTTATTGAGTTTGTAACATCCACACTCCCATTTTTATTAAGTGGCTCCATTGGAGTAGGATGGGAGACTGAAGCACTTCCCCAGGCCGTATTTTGCATGAAGTTGCCTTCACTTTGATGCATGTTTTTCAAAGTATGATCACAAGCCCTAATCTTGGCATCCACCAGAGCAATGAAAGCCCTCAATTGCTCCTCTTCCATGTTTCTGAAACTTGGATTCCAAGTTGGATACTTGATGTTGTGGATCTCTTTGTGCACTTTGGAAATCTTAGCTTCAACAATGCTCTTCCTATCCTTAACAAAGTCTTGAATACCAAACTTCTTGGGAGGTCTCTCATTCTTCTGAGACTCATACTTTTGAAGGATTGAGTGTGCCAATGCAGGGTCTTTGGGACAAGTCACTGGTTCAACATCACCATTGCCATCATCATACACAATCAAGCAGGCTTCAACTCCACACAAGGTGGAAAATTCAGAGGCTTTTTTGACAAGTACTTTCCTTCTCTGCATGAAAGTTTTCTTGCGAGATCTCTCATTTGAGATATGTTTCAAGGTGATTCTTGCACGACCCATTTTCTGTAAAACAACAACATGCATACAAAGATTGTCAATTAGACATATTATTATACCAAGAACTTGGACTATAGTATTTAACTAAATAAACAATACAAGAATTAATAATAATAGTAATAATTTTTAAATTACCTTTTGGTAGAAAGAAGGAGAAAGAGAGAAGATGAGAAGGTGAAAAGGAGATCTATCAAAGCCTAAGAAGCATGAAAGAAAGTGATCGAGGAAAGAAGCTGTGGTTGTTTCTTGATGTTACCGTTGGAAACTGAGTGATATAACTTAACACCCAAGACAACCTATTCTCCAAAAATTCAAATCTTTTAGTCATATAATTGATTGATAACAACATATAAAAGATTTGGTCTCTGTAAAATTTCAAGGTAAATTTATCATTGAAACCAATCAATCAAGTAAAATTTCTTATCTTCGTTTCAATGGGTAATCATTGTTGATACATAGTAGTAATTATTTTTTTCTTTAATTTATCTATTACATTTATTATTTCTGTCCCTTCTTACAATCACCAATTATATCTAATAATTCTCTCTCTTCTATTTAGTTCTCTTTTCCCATATAAATCTTTATTTAATCCACTTGAATTAAAGTATCCGTTGTTCAATAACCACAAAAAACCTATCTTGTAGTAAATCTATCTTGTTATGATGGAGCAAATTTATCTTATAGTTAGAATTGTAATAAATTCAATCCTGTAGAAATTATTACCTGCAGTAGTTATTGTAAAAAAAATATATCCTATTTAACTGCAGTAGTTATTGTAAAAATTATCCGTAGTATTTGATTTCCGTTGTTCAACTTTTTCTTCTATTTTTCTTCAAAAATAAAAATAAAATAAAAACTTTTTCTTCTATTTATTTTTCTCTCCCCCCTATTTCTTTTTCTCTCTCTGAGTCTCTGTCCACCCAAATCTTTAATTAATTCAGACAAAGGTAAAGGTGTATTACGAAATTGTTATAAATATAAATCCAGTAATCTTACACTACACCAATTAGTACATACCAAAATACAATTCCAAGTTCTTTTAATAATCTTACTAGAAAGTTACATCCATCTATTAAATCAAAATTGTTGTAACTTCAGAGTTTTAGGATATATGCAACTTTTATTGAAATTTTCATATTGTAGCTTGTAAAGTTATTATAAAATTGAGTGTAATTTCATACACCATTTTTTTTCTTCTACACCATTAAAGCTACAGTACATTTTCGATTTTGCCCCTGTTTATTTAATTTAAAATCAAAGCCTTTTCTCTTCTCCCTCCTCCGCGCCTCTGCTTCTTCTTCTTCGTGTGGTGATTTTTGCTTGGTGATTGATTTCATTGCTTCATTGGTTCCACATTTCGTTCGTGGTGCTTGGTGGTGTGGTCGGCTGTTGGTGGCGGCGCTGGTGTGAGGTAAGTTTTGTCATTTTGGGGCATGAAAGGGAGAAGAAGCGTCGTACGGATTCGGTAATCCATGAATGTAATACGGATTCAGCAATCCGTATGAGTTATACGGATTACCTGATCCGTATAACCCATATAGATTGGCCAATCCGTATTAGGCAATTTTTTAAAAAAATGCTATTTAAATAATTGGGAAACTGATTTTTCAATTGTTATCCATGGTTCATGATGATATGCTATTCATTGTATATGCTTCTTTACATGTGATTTTGAACATCAAATAACTCTGAAATATAGAAAGTATGATTGTTAGAATTGGACTTGATAGGTGACTATGCTTGTAAATCAAAATTGTGTATAGTTAGAAATTGAATTCATTAAAAATTATCTAATATTGAAAGACCTACATAATAATTATAATAATAATAACTTAGTATGATAAACTACTAAACAGATAAAAAGAGGAAAGTACACAAGCAGGCGTGTCTTTACCGTTACAATTTATGATGTGCCTAGACAAAAGACATGCATTTATTATATATATAGGTGAAATGACATCGGTATAGTTTGAACAAAGCGATGTCAGGGAAGACATATTCCCATATATATCGGTCATTATGCCTGTGAATCAAACTTGTGTAACCCGATATGGGATTCTTTGGTTAGAATTGGACATGATAGGTCACCATGCCTGTGAATCATACTTATGGAACCCGGTATGGGATTCTTTGATTAGAATTGGACATGATAGGTCACGATGACTGTGAATCAAAGTTGTGTAACCTGATATGAGATTATTTTGTTAGAATTGGACATGATTGGTCACCATGCCTGCGAATCAAACTTGTGTAACCCAATATGGGATTTTTTTTGTTAGAATTGGACATGATTGGTCACCATGCCTGCGAATCATACTTTTTAACCCGACACGGGATTCTTTGGTTAGAATTGGACATGATAGGTCACCATGCCTGTGAATCAAACTTGTGTAACCCGACATGGGATTCTTTTCTTAGAATTAGACTTGATTGATTTCTATGCCTGTGAATCAAACTTGTGTAACCCGATATGGGATTTTTTTTGTTAGAATTGGACATGAATGGTCACGATGGCTGTGAATCATACTTGTTGAATTCGGTATGAGATTCTTTGATTAGAATTGGACTTGATAGGTCACCATGCCTGTGAATCAAACTTGTGTAACCCGATATGAGATTCTTTTCTTATAATTGGACTTGATTGGTTTCTATGCCTGTGAATTGGACTTGTGTAACCCGAGCTAGGACTAGAGGAGGAATGCATCGACCTGTTGGTGGAGCTCTTGAGCGGCGTAGGCTGACAGCATCCGTTCGTCGAGAAAGGGCGAGTGATAGTGTTCCTGAGGATCCTCTTGTTGAGGAACCACATATGCATACTGATGTACCTGCGATGGAGGATGTAGGTACTGAAGGTTTTCCAGGAGGTCTAGAAGACTGTTCAGTCTTGACTAGTTATGCCGACCATGTGGCTGTTAAAGTCTGGTCAGGAGAGGTATTTATAAGACAATGACATGTTGTTTAGGATAATATGTTTGCTTCTGAGACATTGTAAACATGTGTTCATGTATTTATTGCAGGAACGTGCAAAGCTAAAGTTGGCTTCCCATGGACATAAGGTTACTAAATTTGGGAAACCAGCTGCTGAGATTGAAGGGTTAGTGGTTGCTACTGGCCTTAGTCCGTTGATACGTTTCTCAATGGAGACTGGAGATCGGGGATTGATGTTTGCATTTGTAGAGAGAAGGCATGCTGAGACTTCCAGTTTTCATCTGTCTATCGGCAAATTGACTATTACGCTGGATGACGTCGCCTCCCTACTACATATCCCTGTCATGGGAGTGTTCCATTCCTATGACCAGATAGATGTCGGAGACACGATTATTATGTTGGTGGAGCTGCTGGAAGTCAGTGTAGATGAAGCTGAAGCGGAGACGACACAGTGCCACGGGGCATATGTTCGATTGTCCTGGCTTTGAGAGCTGTACTTTAGGTTGTGTGACTCTAGGCAATGGATACTAGCAGCCAGGGCATATCTGTTGCATCTTGTTAGTTGCACTTTGTTTGCCAACAAGAGTGCAACACATATAGGCGTTCAGTTCTACAGCCTTTTTGTGACATCGATGAAGCTGCGGGATTTGCCTGGGGAGCTAGTGTGTTGGTGCATATGTATGAGAATTTGAGTTATGCATCAAAACACCACGAAAAACATCTAGCTGGATACATTACTATATTTCAGGTAATCTTGTGTATTTGTGTGTGGGGGGGGGGGGGTTGTTATGTTTTGAATTATTTCTGACTTTCATCATTTTCATTTGTAGTGTTGGATATATGAGCATTTTTCCACTGTTGGCAACAGGGTTGCAGAGGATGCTTATGAAGAGACGCAACCGCGTGCCTGTCGCTGGAAGAGTGAGAAGGCGTTACCACTGACAACGTACCGTACCCATATAGACAGGTTGAGACATGATGACATCTGCTGGACACCTTATGCGGAGCACCGGGCTCTTAGGGATTTTGAGCCAATTAGTTTATTTTCTGGTTTCATTGGATAGGGTCCTAACATTGTTAGGTACTTTCCAGATAGGGTAGTTAAGCAGTTTGGCCAGATTCAGCAGATTCCAGAGCTGCTTATGTCGAAAGTCCCCTCACTGACAATGTTGATGAGCGATGGGTTCACTTCTCGAATTACCTTATATCGACCGGTGACTTGGTACATTATCCAAGTCACTGTGTTGCTGGATATTTGGAGTGGTTCTATCAGATCTCACACCCATTTCTGACACTGACACAATATGCATAGGCTCGTTCACATGTTCCATCTTAGCCCATTACTGATCCAGTTCCTCCCCCTTCAGCAGATGTTCGTCCCCCTCAAGCAGATGAGCCTCCCCATGCATTAGATGTGACTCTGGAGGACCAGTCACCAGCACATGCAGTGGTAAAAAGATTTCTATTTATTTATGCATTGTGTTATCAGATGTGATTAAATTGGGTAATGTTTTTATTTTGTGTCATTGTAATTGCAGCTGGTTTGCCAATGGCTGGCTGAGGGCTTGCAAGCCTTCATTGATGATGGGATAGTTACAGAGGGCTCCGAAGCATACTCTAGGACGTAACAGATGTTGCTTCTAGCTCGTAGTGTCAGGGAGCACGACATTGTCTATACCCGAGGAAGACGACCACGAGATACACATCGGAGGCGCCGTCAGTAGCCCACCAGTCATTTATATCATGTAGACAATATTAATGTTGGACAAACTTGTTTATGTAGTGATACAATTATGCAAAATAACAGTTTATTCATTGTTCAAACATTTCTACTCATCTCGTAAGTCTACATGTTGAGTGCGCAATTTCATACATCTAGCATACATTTACATTCTACTAATGTAATTAATAGGCCAGTCTCATGCTTCGCTGGTACAGTGAGTATCCCGCAAGAACGCAGTCACAACAACGGACAATTGTCTTTTAAGAAAACCTGTTTCATATAATAACATCATATCATCAGGAGTTTGTCAGATTTAACTAATTCCATGAATAAAACATTAGTGGCATACCTTAACAAAGTGGTTAACAAAAACATGACCAATACACAAAATGCGATGAACTTGCGGATCTCTAGGGGGTTGACTTCTTAGAGGGAAAAACGTCATACTTTGCTGAAGTGAAAGAGATACTACAATAACGTTATATCTTGATGCAATTACATGACTCATATCCGTAATATCCATCCACTTATCCATAGTAACCTGTAAATAAACAGTTTTAATTTGTCAAATTGCCAATTTTTAATTATCGAGAGCTGATTATGCGTTATTAAACGGTAAAAATAAAAATTGGCAACTTGAGGGACTATTCCTAAAGGACCTAACGAATTTTTAATTGGAATCATACCATCTCTTTGAATTTGATTAATTCCCTTTTTTATCCCATTGTAATATTTTCCATCGTTGAATGATCCTATTTGAAAACAATTTAGCAGTTAGCCTCCCTCTACAAAGAATGGAAGTATGGATGAATCGACATCGAAGCTTCAATGGAAAGAACACCCAGAGCTCTTGCAATATGGATGGCTGGGCTAACGCTAGCATTCGCTATCTCCATAGCGCTTGCTCAAAAGGTCCGGGGTTACACTGGTTATTAATACAAGCCAAGTCAAAAAGGCGGTCTTCACCATGGGAGCCTTTAAAGCCCCCTGGCCGGACGATTTTAAGCCTATCTTATACCAGAAGTGCTGGGAAATAGTGTAAGGAGATTTAGTGTCAATAGTGCAAAAAGCCTTCACAACAGCATCGTTAGAGGAGAGTCTCAACCATACCTTCATCGTCCTAATCCCGAAAGTTAACGCACCCCAGTCTTTTGGCTAGTTCAGACCCATTAGCCTGTGTAACGTGGCATACAAGGTGAAAAAAAAGTCATAGCTAATAGGCTCAAAAAAATCATACCTAACTACACCCCACCCAACCGTCCTCCATCCTTTATGTTGCATCATTGCATATAGATGATGATATTTTATAAAAACTAAAAAAGACAAGCGTGCCCCTCCGGCAGAGGAAGTTGTAGCTTATGGCTTTGGTCTTCTTAATTTAGTAAGTTTCTTCTTTCTTATCCAGGGGATGTTTTTTATTTGCATTCACACCTTTTGGAAAGAGCCGCTAACTTAAGTTCTCAGTTAGGCGAAGGAAGTATGACTGTTTTACCAATAGTTGAAACTCAATCGGGAAAGAAAAATAAAATACATTTTAACATTTCTTTAAATAAATAAAAAATACAAAAAGTACTTCTGAATTGATCTCATCCATTTCGGTCGGGTCCGGTATGGAATGAACTTATAATCATGGAATTGACTCGATTATCAGATTTTCGATTGAAATATATTTAATGTGGAGGATTTGCATTGTTATTAAATACATATAATGATTAAACCAAACGAAGTTTTACCTTCGACAATCCATCAACCAGTAGGGACCGCTTTAAGGTTTCAAATCTATCGTACCCACCAAACAATACTATAAACACATCAGTCCATTCTCCAAGTTCTTTGAGTAAATGATTGCGTACCAAAGACTAGGATTCTTCACCATAACCTAATGAGGTAGCAATTACACGATATCCACAATTACCATCTGCTTTCACATCGGTGATATTCAATATAAACTTTTGCATAAATGGATGAAATTGATCTAGCATTGGAACCATCCCGTGTTGCATCTGAACATCACATGAGAAAATGGACTGTTTCAGAGTGGAGCAACTATTCTGCACTGAATAAAACTCGTCTACATACTCAAAGTAAGACGGGTCCCTTCTCGTTGACCTTTCGTGCTTTGTCATCTTCTTCTTTAGAGTACCTTTAGTTTTTACCTTATCAGGGGGAGGGCACATGGAAGTTAAATCAGGGTACACAATTTCTTTAAGTTTACTTTTAACTGTTAATTTCCCACACAAATCAAGCTTATGAAAACGGTTAGATATGGCTTCCATCTCTTCAGTTATGGTAACTTCAGAATCATGCATACCTTGACTTGAAAAGTTTAATCTCCACCAAAAAATATGAACAGTATTAATTGGAATGCTCCCAACCACATACTTAGATAACTCACACGCACAAGGCAAACCATGCGTTGTTCTCATAACACATCCACACTGAGAAGGGTTTTTCCCTGCATAATGGACTCGCTCATACTCAGCAGCAATTTGGTTTAATGCGTACATCGATACCATGCCAACAACTCTCTTATATAAAGTTACTTTAAAACATGCCCTACAACATGTGTGCATCTCTCCAAAGATGCCTTGATTTCATTATGTTGCAAGGTTATCATGTTGTTCATGGCATCCCAAACAATGCATAAGTCTCCAATACTATTCTGCAATAGGAGTTTTAAGGATGAATGTGCAGACTCCACCCTGCATATGGGTCATATAATCAATTAATTATAAATACATTAAACTTATGAAAATGTCAATGTAAGCAATGTCAAATAACAAACTTACCTGTTTGTTGTTGTATTTCCAAAATGCATGACTTTGTTTGTCCATGCAGTCACAAATTTTTCCTTGTGTGGATTCAACCAAGTGTCCTTCACGTTATCAACAAACGTAGGCCACGGTGCACATGCAACATCAAACTTCATAAGACATTCATTATATTATTTTTCAGTAGCACAATCAACAAAACTTCCCCATGCTTCCATGACATAATCCCATGCATGACTCTGTCTAACATAAGTTTTACATCTTGCCTTCACATTCTTGTCAATGTGAAACCGACACAATAAATTGGTTGAATCTGGAAAAACACATTTCACAACACTCATCAAGGCTGAATCTTTATCGGTAACAATCACCTTTGGGAAGAATTCACTTTTCAAAAAAATCTCTCTAAACCGTTCAAAGGCCCAGACAACATTGTTGATGCGTTCAGCCTCTAAATAGGCAAATGCAGCTGAAAATGTCATCCCAGTAGGTGTGACACCAACAATGTCAAGTAAAGGAAGTTTGTACCTGTTTGTTTTGTAGGTACTATCTATGAGGAATACCATATGATATGCATTACTCAGTTGTAGTGCATCTGGATGTGCCTAAAATAAGTCACGTACAACATTTTCATCCTTCAACCGATGTCAATGAATATACATGTCGCGTTCAAGAAGTTTCATTAGCTGTTGCATTTCAGTATTATCGCCTCTTGTACGCGTCCAATATGCATATCTTGCATTGTGTACGTGCTTCAAACTTGTTACATTATCGGCATTGTGCTCCTTCAAAGTTAAAAGAATATTTATTGGTTTCACCATCGACCTTGTCATATCAGCAGCAATTATCTTTTCCTCCTCAGTTATTCGACCAGCATATAGGTGTCCACATAATGACTTTGTCAAAACATAATTATGATTGCCACATATTACCTTCACCATCCACCCGTGTCCTCCCGGGATTGGGTTGCCCCGCAGCTTAAAAGGACACTCGCATTTTCTAGTGCTAGTGGTTGAAGGTGTGAAACCTTTTTTCCATGCTCTATACTTTCCACTCCTTTCACAACCAATTAACACAAATGATGTTCTTCCTAGTTTTCCAGTTTTTCTGTCACTCCTCATTATAACCGCTACAAAGTCATTCTCAAATGCAATCGTACGAGCCTATTTCAATACCGCATCACGCGATTCAAACACCTACAAATTCATATTTAATATTCCAAATAGAATCATTTAACAAATTTAAATACATTCAAATTGCACATAATTACCTCATTTGATTGGAACGCTGCAGAACAATAATTATTCTCAAACGCACCGAGGTCTACTCCATTGTCTTCATTGAATTCTAATCTGCCTCCAGATAAGGCGACGCCAAAAAGCCGTATAGTGCAGGAGCGCTCACATTTTTTTGCTTCCTCTTTCACTTGAATTAAAAAAAATACGGGCATTAGGGCCTGCTCCAATGTATTCATCCATATTAACTTCTTCTGACATTATATTGTCATACATCCAGTCATCGTTGTCCATCCTAACAAATAACAACTTAATTTAACATGAAAACCTCCATGAGGAAGACTATAAAAATACACACGCATAATAATAACATTTAATAACATTTAATTTCTAACATAAATAAAATTATATTGTTTTAAGTATACATTAAAATGACATTGACAACACTATGACGAATGCTATAAAAACACTTTGTGGTCCTTCAAACGGTGGCCAACAAATTTTACATAACGCGTGCCTGATACACCATGTGGAAGGGTATAATGACATTGACACCACTATGACAAATGCTACAAATTTTACAGAACACGTGCCTACTACAAATTTTATAGAACACATGTCGAAAGTGACAATACTATGTACCATATCGATAAAAGACAAATTTGAATAATGATGAATAATGACATGTCTCAATCAACATTGGATACCAAACAAGCCTCTATCAGGAACACAACCACCATCACACACTAACACCCTTAACACATTGGATACCAACTATAAATAACACAAAACACCCTTAACACAATCACACATTCTCACACAACATACATCCGCAACCAAAATTCAATCTCACTACTATGACATTCTTAGGAGAAACAACAAGTCAAACCATTTCTAACTCCAAATTAGCATTCATTTTTTCAAATGAATCAATCAAACACAACCAAACTGGTATTTCTTTTCAATGTCCTACTCCAATACCAATGCGAGTTCCTAATGAGTGTTCTTTTCAGTCACTCAAGACTAGAATACACAACACCCTTCTCCTAACTAATGATCAATTAGTGCATGAAATCTACTACCGACAGCCATCCCTAAATGTAGCTCAAGAATATTTTTTTCATTCTCTGCAACTGAGAAATGATGATGATGTTTGCACAATGTTAATGTGCAGTGAGCAATACTCGTGTGTTGGCCCTATAGAATTATTACGAATCATCAACAGAACACCCGATGGTATACTCAACCTACTTCGATCCACCATCATCCCTACACATGATGCAATCTTATATTACAACGGCAAGTGGAACATACCACGACAAGCCAATTTTGTGGATTATTCCTTCACTGGAACAAATCCAATAAGATTTGAAATTCCTTCAGGATGCAACATTCAAACACTCAAGGATGTCATCAAGCAAGTTGCGCCTATAGGGGTCTCCCCTTATGGAATTCACAACTCACATATGGTAAGAAAATTATTTTTTCGAAAACCATCCCATGCAAAATATTCAGTCTACACAATTATCATATGAGAGTTGATAACGGATGATGACGTCTTAAAGATGTTAGCAGAATCGAACTACTGAAAACGTTTTTGTCCAATCGAAATTTTAGCTATTTTCAAGAAACCAGTTACCCAAGAAGCCCTAATAACTGATGCAGATGTTGGGCATGATGCTCAGTAGAACGATTGAAATGGAACTAGAAGACATGTTCGCTACACACCATCTTCTGTTATTTTCATTTTATTAAGTTTTTTTTCATGTTTGTCTCTCTGTCTCTCATCTCAATTACTATTATTGAATGTGTTTTTTATTATTATTATATGCAACTACATGCGTTTAAATACTGCTTATAGTTAATTTATCCTTTTTTATATTCTTTAATTTTATTTATTATTATCTTTATACAACAATTAAACTTATATGTTCATTCAATCAAATAATTTATACAAATAAACTCAATTTTATTCACATACATGTTTGCAACAATTTTGTAATTTTTTAAAAGCCAAATATTCAGCAATGTTAACCATATGGATTGTCCAATCCGTATAGACCATACGGATTAGCCAATCCGTTTAATCCGTACGAATTAGGTAATCCGTATAGCCTATACGGATTACCTAATGCGTACGGATTAAACGGATTACCTAATCCGTATAAGCCTCACGAATTACGTAATTCATATAACCCGTACGGATTGGTCAATCCGTATAGGATATACGGATTACCGAATCCGTACGATACCACCACACACCACTAACCTCTGCAACTACAACCGCGACTCCAACGACCACCACCATGCTTCAACTCCAACGAAATGAACGCAATGCCGCCAAAAATCACCAATGCACGCTAAGGACACCAACTCAGGCGAACCAAAATCAACCACAAATGCAAACAAAATGGTGTATCACAAAGCATCTCAACTCAAATATATCAGCCAACCATGAGGGGTATTTTCGGGTTTTTGAAAAATTAAATGTAGTAGAAAAACCAGCTGGTGTATGAAGTTGCACTCTATAAAATTCTGCAAAAAGTATTTCAAAATGTAAAACCTTAAGCAGTACGCCATTGAGCCACCTTAGTAAACCCAACTAACCTTTCAATTGAAAAATTGGATTTTGGTCTTTATTTCTGTGTATATTTTCTTTTATACATTCTTACCGAATCCTTACCAACACCACAAATTTAAGTGAATATTTAGATTTTCATGATATTCACTCAATTTGTTTTTACCTTATCTCCTTACCCTTAAGACTCGACATCTCATTACATAAAATATTTGAAAATCAATTTATCGTGGCTTCAATAAGATCTACTAAATTAAGATTGAGC
Source organism: Glycine tomentella (assembly GCA_007407185.1). Lineage (NCBI taxonomy): Eukaryota > Viridiplantae > Streptophyta > Magnoliopsida > Fabales > Fabaceae > Glycine > Glycine tomentella. The sequence goes on along the minus strand of PYAF01004922.1, from coordinate 570,909 downwards.
ACTGCACCAGTTCATTTCGGGAAAGAAAAATATATATACAAGTTGAAAAGCCTTCAGAAAATATTGCATAAAAAACTCCGACCAAATGTCCATTTAACAATATTTCAATAACGTAGATCTCTGCATGCAACAAAAATGAAAACGACCCCTCTAAAATATATCACCATGTGTAAATTCAGATCATGTTCTTATGGGAATTTATTGTTAAAGCAGTGTTATTTTGGTTCTTTGGAAGAAACTTTATTTTATTTATTTTCTACATAAAAAGTGTGAACCCATTGCATGAGCTAAGGCAGAGGAAACTCGAAAATATATCAATACAAAATGCATCTAGCTTTTACTACCCCAATGAAAAATACTTGAATGGCCTTGTACCTAGAAAAGGAGAGATAAAAAAACTTACAGGCCAATCATGTTTACAAGTTCCCTTTGCAACATTGTACCTTCCTAATGATTAGATTATCAATTAAATTCTAACCAACAGGATAGATACCAATTTAGCACCACAGATTGCACAAACAAATTAGTTACATGTTGAAGGTCGTGGTTTTGGTGACATATAATAAGAATTACCACAATCAATTGCTGTTTGCATAAGAGGATTCCATCGGTCAAATATTATACGGCCACCTCTACCCATTCTTCCACGAAATCTATATGGCGGTGGTGACACCCCACCATTTGGAGTGATTGAATCTGGTGGCATGATGCCTGCCATGGCCAACTTATCTGGAAGTAGAGGTTTGGTGAACAATAAAACTGGCTCAAGTGGATCCTGCATAACCCCATTTCACACAACAACTCAACAACCATACTGAACTGAGATAACAAAAAAAATATGGAACATGAAGAGGACAATTAAAAAAAATATATGAAATGTGTTGATCTTGACCGTGCAACCATATATGAATAGTAAAAAATGTGTTGATTACATAAAATCAAATCTTTGACCATTAATTTAGATTATACAGTTAAGAATATATCTCTTCCTAGTTCCTTCGTTCAAGCCTAACACCCTTCTCTATATCTTATTTATCTCTGATTCTCTATGAATAGATAGATGGATAGATATAAATATAGATATAAGACCTATTTGGATAAACTTCTCCACAAACACTCCTAAGAGAAGAAAATAAAAAGCTAAAACATATTGAACTTCTTCCATAAGCTAACTTCGTAGAAATTCTTCCCATCTAACGTCTTCAAAAACTAGAACGCATAGGTTGATTTTAACTTGAGAGAAACTCAATGCATTTTTACCTTGCTATTTTTTTCTCTTATAGAGAAGTTTATCCAAACAAAGTCATAGATATAAACAAAGACATATTTACCAGTTTATGAGGCCATCCATGTGGGACATATCTCCTCCTAAACTCTTGCTTTGTACTAGCGGCAGGAACCATGGGAACGTTGGTTTCATGAGAAGGCAAATACTGTACTGCAGTAGACCGTGGACGGGGAAGACGGTTTGTCATGACATCATCTGAATCGAAATATTCCTCTTCACTGGAAACAAACTTGGAAGTGAAGGGAGTAAATCCAGAGAGTGCTATGTTGTCTTCCAAAAACTCGGTTTCATGCTGAAATGAAATAGAGAATTATACATTAGTGCATAGGTTCAAAAACCTACTTCACAATGCATTTTATAGCCAAGCCAAAACAAAGTCCACAACGCCAATAAATTCCAATGGAAGATAAAATTGATCCAGCGAGGTGCATCTAAGTATGCATAGTTTGGTACAAATTCTCTATTTTTTGTCTTTTTCTCTTTTCTGGTGAACCACTAAGAACTAGAGCATGGAGATTGCTTATTACAACTCTGATTAGCAGATCCTAAAATAAGTGCAAATCAAGAGAAAATTCTCATACTTTTACCTATGTTCAATAGGTATCAAATATATATATGAAAAGGTTTTGTATTGTAACTCATAAGTCATAACCAAAGACAAAAGCAATTCAGTCAAGATTTCAAGCAAAAACATGAATTAACACTAAGAATCAGCTCTTAAATGTCAACAGATTCAACACAATTAATATACAAAAGAATATGTGTACCTTGTACTTCATTTGCATCCTCTGCAGCATAACTTCACTCTCCATTACTTCTCTTTTTTTCTCTTCCCTCTGGTTATGATTGTATATCAACATAATAAGTATGAAAACAATACAATATAAATAGGGTAAAACACTCAAGAAATAACTTGAAAGTCAAACCTTGATCAACGCTTCCAACAAGCTTTTAGCTTGGTCAAGGTTGCGCCTGACCTGTTTATGGTGAACGCTTTAAATAAGTTTTCAGGTAATATATATTGCATCAGAATCACTCCAATTGAAAGATAAGGAAATCCTTTAGCCATATTTTTCTTCAGACAGACAGTATGAATCATGAACTTTTGCTACAACACTACTAAAAAACAAAGAAATGAATTAAAGCTGACAATTATATAAAGAATAGTAGTACCATCTACCAAGAGTTGCATCCCATTCTTTACTCTTTTCAAACTTGCGCTTCCATTTACCAAGTAATTTTTCTTTTGCAGTGAATTTGTGATTACTTTCAATACCAGATTATACAATTTCATTAATCTAGCTGCAAGTTGTCCTATCCGCCAAATGGCTTTTATTTAAAGCATGTCAGCAAAAGAAAATCCGTGATATATAACACTTCATTAAGATTAGAACTTTTTTTAACCAGATTCTATGTTTTATTTCAAACAATTTCTAGCACACAAGCCATGCACTAAATTATGGAATATAAATCACTTGCACTGTTCACTCTTAGGTCAAATAATGATCTGTCCTAAGCCCTGCTATCTTATTATTGTGTTGTACTACAATGACAACAATCCTACTTACAACCCCAAAACTGATCATTTACAAACTGATAACATTTACATCAATTTTTTTTTTTTTATCAAAAAGTTGTGCTCTTGACAGTGAATGACAGAAGATACTGTAAGATTCAAAGATCATGACAATGTAAAGATGGTTTTGCTAAATTTTCAAGTAAGGAAATACTATTTGCACCCAACATATATACACAATTGTTTCTCCTCAAAACCTAGATATTAGAACCACATGAAATATGGGTCAAATGTATTTCAAGAAACTAAATATTCTCTGAAACAATAATTAGGGGGAAATGCCTCTACTAATCCTTTGAAATAACAATTCATAGCACAAGGATAAACCACAAGTTCATAAAACCATTATCTCGCACTGAATACCAGACCCTCAAAAGAGAAGAAGATCCAAGCTCAATTTTACTAACTTCAGCAGATGCATAAGAACCAGAATCAATTAGAGGAGCTGACCTGGCGGAGCTTTTCAAATGACTGCACATTGTTTTCTCTCCTTTGCATCTGAAGAGAAAAATGTAAGGGCTTAGTCAATCAAAAACCATGTGAAGGTTTCAATAAAGTCATGCCTTTGAGGAAAAAGCATTTACCCAAAACTGAGGTACAATGAAAACATGAGCCAAGTTTTCCACCTACCCTTCTTGTGTGAAGTCTGTGGGCCTTCTCCCTTGGCCGAAAGACATTATACGGGTTGGTGTCGTTAACTGGTGGAGGTGGCTGTATCCAAAAATGCAGTTCATCTTGTCAAAATTCTTCATAATGAGCTTGTCCCTCATAATACTTTAGGCAAACAATAATAGCTATAGCACACCCCCCCCCCCCCAAAAAAG
>PYAF01004922.1:551230-567121 GCA_007407185.1 Glycine tomentella | reverse complement strand
GGTATTATCATTAAATTGAATCATAGAATCGATAAATATCAAATCACATATATTTAGCTCAATAAATATGCAGTGACATATCAGTGACAAATAATATATTAATTGTAATGTTCTAAAGTCTAACCTGCAAACGTCGCAGAACAGGTTTTTGCCACCGTTCTCGCTGCCCCCAAAAACATGCAAAAGAGGGAAAAGGTATTACATTTTTTGTAAATACTGGCTAATATAAAATAGAAAATTACTAATTATAATTTAGATAACATGAAAGTTATATAGATAAACAAAGGAGACATGTCCTTCATAAGTGATAATGTTGGAGCTGATTTCATACCTTCTCTTTCCAATAATCATATATGGACTGGATAATTGAATATTTGAAGCCCTGTGCTTGTAAGGCCTAACATTTAAAGGAGATAACTTTTGATAAGCCAAACAATAATCATATACACCACATATGCAAAGTAATATTGCATTGCAGAACAATGATTACAAATGCATTCTGAAATTTGAAAGATGCTCCTACATATCAAGAACAATAAATTAATAGCTAATAACCTAAATATGGAACTCTTGGGAGAAAACCAATAATTCATTAGCATCATTGCAATCAGGTCAAAAAAGACTACTAAATTGAATGTGGTTTCATCTAACAAGAAAACTGTACTAACAGATATCCACAAATCAAATTAACCTTCAAAAACTACACCATCATTGGCATAAGATGTTCAATTTTGTACTCAGATCCTTAAAGAGAAAAAAATTGAATAACAGGAATTATCCATTTGTCTTTACAAGAGTGTTGAGACTTTAGGTTTGAAAATCAGTGTATAGTCGCCTTGCAAGAAGAAAATAGTCAGCTTTCATGTGAGTTGTTTTCTCAATACTACGTATTCATTTCATGCACAGGTTAAAAACTGTTAAAATAAAGTCGGCTGGTCTTCAACATAACAGCATAAAAGAGTTGGTTCTTGACAAGGCATCAAAGCCCCTTCGACCAAGAGGTCAAGTTAGAAAATTGCCACTTCCATGCTTCTTATTCTTAATTAAATATATTTCAGAAAAAAAGAGGTGGTTCTAGCCTCTTAGAACTTGAGGTTAAAGTCTACCTCAATCACACAAAATGAACATGCAAGGTGAGGATTGCCCAAGCTATATAAGCACTACTTAAGTCATATCTTTAGGTGATGTGGGATAAACATATCCCCTTACACCCAACACAATCAAGGTGCTGGAGGCTGAAATGAAGGAAAGACTAAAGAGGACATAAATAAGGTGGACTAAAACAGCCACAATTAAGGTGGCTTTCCAACATAAGGCCCAACACCATGGGCCTAGAGTATGGACAATCCAGGTAGCCCAATAGCAGGCCTAGAATAGACTCTAAAATCATCTTAGAATTTGGGCTTCAGGTGAAATTCAACCCCACAAAACTGACTAGTAAGGTGAGGACTGCCCAACCCTTATAAGTACTACTTTGACCATATCTCTAGGCAATGTAGGACTATACACACACCCTCACACCCAGCACAATGAAGGTGCTGAAGGCTGCAATAAAGGCAGACCAAAGAGGCCACAAGTAAGGCGAGCTAGGTGTAGTTATAATTAAGACAGATTTCCAACATAGCCCTTAACACTTCAAGCCAATTCAGTTTTTGTATGAGAGTGCGTGCCAAATATAAAAACCACTCTAAGGAAAAAGTGGCTGAAACAGAAAAATATGAAACAAAGAAGTCCAATCTCTTTGCATATCAGTAATCAAGAGTTCAATTGAAACAAACATGAGCATAAAACTAAAGAGAAATCAAAAAAAAAATCTAAGGCTTATGACAGATGTAAGAGCAAAAAGACACCATTCGAAATTTGGGGTTTCCTCGCCAACCAAATACATCAGAGAACTGTATAAATTATAAACTGCACACAATCTACCCCTAACCCATTTCTGAAATAGAGCTACACATAACAGATTAGGAGGAAAGGCCACATGAGGTTCCAAATCTCCATCAGGAATCATGTTAATTGTATTACTGGCAGTTTGCTGTTATTAAGGAACATTAACAAAAGAACTTGACGTTAGACAGTTAGAGGAAGTTTTGAAGTTCAAAATCTGTTTCTCAAGGAGAAACCAATGGTATTAAGCAAATGAATAGCAAATTAGAATAAGGAATTACAAGTAACAAGACAGAAACTGTACAAACTAAAAATAGCACTTTAACTTTGTGCTTCTATTACTTGAATAGTTGAATTTATTGAGTTAATGTAGGGATATTTTTCAAAAACACCTGATTCTTCTGACAGCTGCACAATTACCATCAAATGCTCCAAAATAGTATAGGACACGACAATATTTATGACTTAAAAAAATTAGAAAACATACATCAGATAGGCCCAAGGTATCATGTGTCTATTGCTGTTAGTTAAGAATTGTATGAGCAAACCTTGTTAGGGAAGCTGTTAGAGTAGTTAATTAGTTTAGTTGTGTTCTTTAACTAGAGGCAGAGAATGTAAGGGAATGAAATTAGTTGGTCAGTTAGTTTAGGGTGGAATAGAATGGGCTCTTAATTTCCAGGGAAGACATGGATGTAAATCATTCTTGCTCTTCTTTATCCTGGATGCCATCAAACCCAAGTTGGAAAACAACATGCAATGAAATTTTCTTACTTTTTTCTGTTAATCTCTATATTCCAAACCAACATCGCAGAATCATCAAAAGCTCTAACAAAGTATAGGATGCAAAACTGAAGCAGGAACTTGTTCCAGATCCTAGCCATTTAGGTTTTAGCATATAGTCAATTCAAAGACGTGCACCCCATTCAATAACATTTAGGCTTTTCAAAACATAAAGGACCTTCTTAGAAAATATAGTCAATCTTTTCCATCCATCATTTCACACAGATATTAAAGGCTTGTGAAGGTTGGGTTTTATTTATTTCTGAAGTGCAGTGCTAACTTTTTCAAAATACCCCTTTTTTGTCACATTGCATAACATGTTTTCAAATCACATCCTTCTTGTTCTAGTAAACTTGATTTCTGTGCAGTTTAGTAATAAGTCCACCAAGTGAGGTTCTCCATATGCACATTTGGAAAAGAACTTACAAAAAAAAAAAGTTCAGTGAATTTTGTTCATGCTATTGTAGCTAGATTGCGAACAACTTGCAGGTCATTTTTGCAGCATACTACATCTAGGAGCATTAAGATAAAAATACATAATTTCTAGCTCATACATTAATGGCTAATCATTCAAGAACCCAAGGAAAGGTGCCTATTCTTAGTAAACAAATTACAAAATAGTTAATCTTTACCAAATTCATCAATATTATTCATCACAATGCATACCATTATTTCAATTTTTTTATATATGGACTCTCTACTCTCTATTCATAACTTTTTGAAGCGACCTAACAACTAGACCGACCAACACAAAAGAAAAAAAAAATTGAGATGGATTACGAACAGGTGAAGACACTATAAAAGTTTAACCTCAATAGCAGTATCAAGCCGTAGTAGCACAGGAATTGGTGAACCAACTGTAGGTGTTATAAGTCCAGCTCTTTCACGAGCTTTATGATCCAATACCTCCAACTTGAAAAGAAGACTCTCAAACCTATCCACCAAATAAATTAAATGAAAACCGGAAGAAAAAGACAGCAGCATATATGGTGCAGATCTTATATTAACAGTGCAGGATGATATGAAAAGTGACAACCAAAAGCACAATTAAATAAAAGATACACAAAACCAATCAGAAAAGGGAAAAAAAAAAACTTATTGGTGCAACACAAGGCTTTCAAGTAGGTCATATGTTGTGCAAAACTCAAAAGTTAAACAGAGCCCCGTTTAAACACTAACAATCATTATTTTGAATGTCTAAAACTATACAACCACGATCAAAATTGTGTTATTTTTGCTCTTCTTCAACATAATGCTATTTTGATTAAATTTTCCAAGGGTGCATTTGGATAAACAGTTTAATTAAGCATTTGTTGTATAAGTTTTTTTTTTTTTTTTTTTTTAAATGATCGGCCAATGTTAGTTGTTAATTGTTAGTGTTTTTGTTAGTAGAGGGATTCGAACCCACGACCTCTCCCTCCTTCTCTTCCTTCCCTTCTCCTTTTACCACCCACCCAACCAACCTTATATCTCCGCACTTGTTGTATAAGTACTTATATGGAAGTGTTTATATAAGTTGTTTGTATAATCAAAGAAAAAATAGGGTTAAACTGTTTCCATACAAGTTGTAAGTTATTTTCATAAGTCATCCTGCAGAGCAGAAAACACCCTATGGATATATCATAAGCTATTTTTGTAAACTCTTAGATGCCTACACCCCCTAAATAAGTTGTAAATAAGTTTCTTCCAAACACACCATAAATTATCAATACAATAAAAACTAATGTGTTGTAAAAGAAATGACAGTTAACTAATTCAACCAAACCATAATAAATAGGGTACCTAATTTTAAGAGGTCTAGAATACATAATGCAAAAGACAAAAAGAAATGCAAAAAAAAAAAAAAAAAAAAAAAAAAAAAAAAAAAAAAAAAAAAAAAAAAAAAAAAAAAAAAAAAAAAAAAAAAAAAAAACTGTCAGAATATACAACATAATCTTATCATATCTTAGAATATCTTAATTTGTCCTCTAGGTTTAGCTTCCTTGTTTCTTCATCTCTTAGGATTAGTTACCAATTATCTTATCATGATTTTTTCCCTAATTAAAGAACTATGATTAGCGTAAATAAGGGACCGCGGTCTAGGTTTATGAACATATCAAACACGTCAATACATTAGATTGTAATAAATTCATCACACAATGACACAATAAAACTCCACAATTTCAACATGGTATCAAAGTAGTACCATCCTCCATGATTTCAGCATGGTATCAATGTAGTACCACCCTCCATGATTTTCCCCATCACTACTAAGCTATTGATGTTGAATTCAGAGAGAAACTGAAAAGAGAGAGAAACTAAATCTGATTTTATTTCACTTTATGAGCTTTGAGTTACAACAAATGTATTTAGTGAGCTGTCTTACTGACAGTTGTACCCTAACTAATTCAAACAAACTGGGAATCAGTTTAGAACTGCCCTCTTAACAAGCCTTACTAACTGAGTTACACAATATACTCGCACACACACCCCCCCCCCCCCCCCCCCCCCCCCCCCAACAACAAACTCAGGGTGGATGAGCCTGAGGAAGCTCAGACACCTTTAGTTTGCCTTTAAGAAACAAAAACCAATTAGGAGAAAGAGGTTTGGTGAGAGCATCTGCCCACTGATCTTGTGCTGGAATGTGTTGAACCTTCAGTTGTTTGGCAAGCACCTTCTCTCTTACAAAAAAGAGGTCAATTTTCATGTTTTGTTCTGGCAAAGCAGAACAGGATTGTGGGCTTAGGAGACAAGACTGAGATTATCACAATAAAATGTAGGAAGGCAAAAAAGAACTCCAAGTTCAGTGAACAAAGTCTGAATCCAAAGAATTTCAGCAGTGACTTGAGCAAGACTCCTACATTCTGCTTCAGTACTGGATCTAGCAACAACAACTTGTTTTCTAGACCACGAAGATACAAGATTAGGCCCAAAGTAAACAGCTGCAGCAGAAATGGATCTTCTGTCATCAGGGTCTGCTGCCCAATCAGCATCACACGAATGGAGAGCCTGATTTTGCAGGATGAAGATGAAGACCATGATGTAGAGTTCCTTTAAGATATCTTAGGATATGTTTGACAGCTACCTAGGGTGTCTCAAGGGGATTCGCCATGAATTGACATACTTTGTTAACAGCAAAGCTCAATTCTGGTCTTGTAATAGTAACATATTGAAAGGCTCCAACTACAGACCTGTACATGGTAGAGTCTTGAAGAAAATCAGATCCAGTCCTCGAGAATCTATAACTGGAAGCCAAGGTAGTTGGCTTCAGACATTACTCTTTTTTAACAAATCTCTGATTTATTTACTTTGGGATAGAAGTAAAGAGCCATCCTCGAGGTGTCGAACTTCTATGCCCAAAAAATAATCAAGATTGCCAAGATAGTTCAGAGAAAAGCTGGAATTGAGCTGCCAGTGACAATTATGTCATCTAAATAGACAAGAAGATATACAACTTCAGTAGAGGACTGAAAAACAAACACTTGCTACCCTTAAACCCAAACTGAACAAGAGTACTCTGAAGTTTGTCAAACCACTGTCTGAGAGACCGTTTAAGGCCATAGAGAGCTTTATTGAGCTTGCAAACCAGTGATGAATTAGAAGACTCAAAGTCTGGTCGTTGCCGCATGTAAACAGTTTCTTCAAGCATCCCATTCAAGAATACATTAAGTTGATGTAAACTCCAACCATTGGCAAGAGCAAGTATGAGAATCAAACAATTTAACACTGGTTTAAAGACTGGAGAATAAGTTTTTGTAAAGTCAAAACCAGGGAGTTGAGGAAACCCTTAGCAACAAGCCTTGCTTTATATTTATTGATAGTGCCATCACCATTTTCCTTGATTCTGAAAACCCATTTACAGACTATAACTTTTCTGTTAGGGAGAAGTGGAACTAGAGTCCAGGTATTATTTCTGAACAAAATTGTATATTCTTGTTTCGCTGCCTCCAACCAATTGGAATCATTGAGAGCTTGTTTGACAGATTTTGGCTCAATGTGTAAGAAAAAGATATGGATGAATGCATTTTTGTAGAAGACCAGATTTTGACCTGGTTTGCATTGGTTGTATATTTTGAGGAATAATGGATGATGAAGAAGCTGACTGAGAAGACTGAACAGGAACAGACAAATGTGACTCAGAATTAGATATTTCCGGAATCCGGACTGACAAGGACATGTTCAGAATTAGTAGAGACAGGTGCTGGCTCACAGTAGGTGCTGGACTGAAAGCAGCAGGTGAAGGATGTTGAGAAACTAGAGGGGACAAGGACTGAGAACATGAAGACTGATGTGGAGACTCAGATGAAGAAGACTATGACTGAGATAACTGAGTATTTGGTACTGGTTCAGAGATGATTGTGTGTTTGTGGGTGGTATGTTTATAGGTAAAGGAGGTATAATAGGTATGATGGAACTGGGTAAATTTGTAGAAGTGGAAGGGGGGATTAGTGGAAACTGCAGGTGAGTATGGAAAAAGTTAGGGAAATCTCAACTCATTAAAAATAACATCTTTAGAGATGAAGAGCTTTCCAGTAGGTGATACATATCTGTAGCCTTTGTGACAAGGGGAATAACCAAAAAAAAAAAGGCATTCATGGGACCTGAAATTGAGTTTGTAATGCGGATTTTCTACAAAAGTTCTCCAATCACATTTCCTGAGCTAGCAGAAGAGCATCAACTTCTTCGATTGGAAGAAACCTACTTTCTATAACAGAGTTCACTGATCCATATTCTTGTGGCAAGCCTTCGAGAATAACATCAATATGTTCTTGCGGTTGGATTTTCTCCTAGGCCTGGAAAGCGTGTGAATGTTTCCAAGAACACAAGCAAGAATCGAACTCGACAAAGTAAATTAGACCCAAGAAAGAAGCATCTGATATTGAAGTTCCCACGCAGTGTATGCTTGATTCACTACACCAGCAGTGCAATCGTACCCATTCACGAAATGCAGAGGAATCTTCAAAGCAACAAGGAAATGCTGAAGTTGATGAACCTTAATCACCGGCTCAACTTGTTGTCACCACAATAGGAAGTTCTGATGATTGAGCTTTTCAGAATGGCATGCGAGAAGAAAGAATGAGAGGCAGAAGAGGAAGAATTAGCAGCAGAGGATGAAGAAGGTGGAGGAGGAGGAGGATTCGAATTAGAATCGGCCATGGAAGGAACGTTCAAGCTCTGAATACCATGTTGAATTCAGAGAGAAACTGAAAAGAGAGAAAAACTAAATCTGATTTCATTTCACTTGATGAGCTTGGAGTTACAACAGATGTATTTATAGTGAGCTGTCTAACTGACAGCTGTACCCTAACTAATTCTAACTAATTAAGAGTCAGTTTAGAACTGCTCGCTTACGAGCCTTCCTAACTGAGTTACACGTTGAGCACCTCAAAATTCAGAGTTTGTCTCTTTGCTCCCTTTAGCTTTTGGTAGGCTATGCCTATTTGCCTAGCCCTTTTCACCTCTAGTTTCATCATTTTCTCTCCTCTTTCTGGATGGTTAAACTTTATCCTCTAAAAAATTAGTCAAGATCGTCTTACTATTTCTAGTTGCTGTCCGGCTATCCCTATTTTGCTTTTGACCACATTTGGAGGATCCTCTTGTTTGGATGCTTCTCCCAATTTCTATTCACAGTTGTTTGGTGACTGTAATTGGTTTGTTACATCGTTTGGTTGTTTGGCCGCTATGCTTGTCTAGTTTCGCCCCACTTGTATGTTTGTCTGGCGGCTGCACTTTCTACATCCCTCTTGTTTGGTACTTGCTCTCACTTTTTGAATTGTTCTTGCCCTAACCTTTATTTTTAGCTTGGCATTGGTTTATCTACAGCAACAGGTGCTCTACTTTGGTTATCAAATTCTCTTCTACAACATGTGATGCTAATTTTGAAGAAGAGAAAGCAAGAAGGAGACTAGTCTTAGTAGTCTATGTTAGATGTGTTTTTGCCCTGTGGCAATCCCACTAATCATCATTGGCTCCTTGGTAATCCCGGAGATTCAGCCTGCTAATCCCAAAGAATCTCTTTGGCCTGGCCAGTCTTTGGTCCTACCGTCCTAGGCGATCTAATCCTGGCTTTTAGGCCAGGGTGTGGTTTGGCCCAGCTTTTTTACCAATCACAGTTTGACCCTAATCTCTCTAAAGTCTTCTGCATCTCAAAGCTCCCATAGAAGACTTTTTTGGTGGAGCCAATATTATTACAAAGAAAGGATTTAATTTTTACAAGCTTAATAAGCTTTAGCTTGAGGGAAATATTAGCATATATGAAATTATCCTATCATATCCTAGATTATCCCTAGCCTTAGTTTTCCTACTTCCCCATTATCTCTTAGGATTGGTTACGACATTTCCTTATCTTATCATGATATGATTTTTTTCATACTTAGGAATGTCATTAGTATAAATAAAGGTTAGTGCTCTTGGTTTTATAAACATATCAAACACATTAACATACTGTAACACATATCATTACATAATAGAATAGAATATTATACAGAGCCTTTCTTTTCTCTATTCTATCCTTCAATGTCTAAAACTCCACAATTGCAACAGTATATAAAGATGAAAACCATTAAACTGAAACCAACCTCCAGGAACCACAAAAAAATAAATTAAATGAATAAAACCAGAATTCAGTATAAAAAAGTTACGTTTCAGGTGTCAAAATCTTCCTCTCCTCATTAAACTCGAAAAGCCAATCCTCATCTTCATTATCTAAGTCATACTCAACAAACTCGCCAATCTCAGCCCGAGCTGCAATAAATGAAAGAATTGTCGGTACAAGAATGGTAATTTATAAGAGAACCTTCCAAAATTATTTCTAATATAACTAAATGATCTATCAAGTGGCAGTACCTCCTCTTGCCCGCAAATAGGAAGTCGGTTGAGAAAAAGTGCAAGAATAGTCCCTTTCATATGTATCCACAACAACAAACTGAGGAGTAGGTATTTCAGAAGCCAATTTCTTGCTGGGAGTTTGAGGTACCTAAAAATAATAACAAAAAATTATTGATAAAAGCAATAATATTTCTCCAACAAATACATTATCATCTGGTTCCTTTCCCAGTATCAGTTTTTGATAGAGAAGCAACATCCATGATCAGTTTCTAAATATTTGAAATTTCAACTATTAAGGCTTCTAATAGGCAATATATTTAAACTAACTTATCATAGATGATAGATGTTATTGAGGTAAAATCATGACTCAGCAAATTAAATAACAAATCATGCAGGTTAGCAAGATGAACATATTTCCTATTTGTACAAGCCACAAGGGAAAGAGCTAGTGAGATATAGTGCAACAGCCATTGCCTTGATGCTAAGTAAAATCTAGCGTGTAGCTGGAAAGTGGAAACTATAAGAGCACTGATACAAATAGTCCATAATTGCCCAGATTTAAACAAGCCAACATAATGGCATACACCAAAAAGTTAAGAAACAGGATAACTGGAAAACATGGAGCAGTGACAAAACACCAGGATGAGTCCATACCTCATTTTCGATCTCGGGAACAGCACGTAGCAATTGTGAATTCCGGGTAGTAGAAGCCGGTGCCTCATCATCATCAAAGTCCTTGATGGACTTGACAATGGGGAGCTTCTTATGAATGTCAAGTGGTCGAGGCCTGAAAGACAACCTACTCATTTCCACTCAACTATTTATTCTCCCAGCATTTCCACTGCTTTGAGTCTTTTGATGCCACCCCTTCTTTCTATCCCTGGGTTTGAAACCACAAGTGTTAAGGTTTTAATCCATGTTAAGCTCAAACCATACCAACAACACACACAATGTGCAAATTCAAATGTTGCATCACCTCAACACATCCAATACACACACACACACACACACACACACACACACACACACACACAATGCACAAATTCAACTGCCTTATCACCTACCAACACAACCAATATGCACACACAACCACAATGCACAAATTCAAATGTCTTATCACCTATCAACATAACCAATTCACGTGGGCACTGCAAACATAGCACAATTTCAAAACCCCAGATGAAAAAAATAAATTTTGGGGGCGAAAACAGCGAGAGTTTAAAGAACAGACATCCTCACAAAAGTTCCTCAGTTCGAAATTTCACAGATGCACATCGAAAATTGAGAAGAAAACGCAAAATTGATTCAAAGGAGTTTGAGAGTTGGGAAAACCTAGCAAGGCAGTGATGTTGTGGTTTCTCCAATTTGGGGAATTTGAGTCGAATTTGAGTGACTGTTCGATGCGTAGAAAACCCTAACCCTAATTTGATCGAACTTTTTTCTCAATTTTGTTTTTCTACCTTCGTTTCATCTGCGTTGCCCTCTTTCTTCCCCCGCGTTTCAGATAGCTCCATAGCTCTCTTTTTCTCTTTTGAATTTAAATACAGGAATTAAATAAGAATGCAATGCAATTCTCATCCAATCCAATAATTTACATTTTTAGGAGAATAATTTATTAGCTTTTTACACTTTTAAGAAGATGGAAGATAAAAAAAAATTGAAGAAAATATAATAATACAAAAATGAAATGATTTTTGTTTATTCATTTAATTCTAATGTTAATTAGAAGAAAAAAATCTTGATTAATCCATAATATCATTTAAAATAAAGTTTTTTAAACAATTATTTTTATCAAAGATAGAATATATGAACCATTCAATAGTTATTTTAACACATTAATCACTTATATTTATTTACTTATTTATATAAGTTAATTTCACTTGAAATAATATGGACCATTGATCAAATTCTTAATTTTATAATAATCATTAATTATGTTTTTTAACATTTATTTTAATAGTGAATTAAATTACTCACATTAATACTATTTAATATTCAATTTTGATAATTAAAAGAAATTTGATCATTTCATGTTAATAATAACATAATATTTATTATAAAAATTTAAATAATTAAATATTAATTATAACTATCAAATTAAGTAATAAAAATAAATTTTGACTTATAAATAAAATAACAGCATAAAATATTATATTACTACTCATGCAATTTTTCTTACCAATAATTAGTTTTCAAACAAAAATATAATTAATTATTATTATATAATTTTATTTTAATCTTAAATATTTTATAAATATTAAATATTATAATAATAACATTGAATATTATTTTAGTACTTATTCTTAAAGATTTTTAAAAATTAACAGTAATGATTTTATAATATGTGAGTTATTTTAAAATAATTTAAAATAGTTTTTAATTAATAACTAAATTTTAAATTTGTTCAATGCACGGATTTATTTATTTTTTATACTTATTATTATTTAAAAATATATTTACATAAATTAAATAAATTTTAAATATTTAGTAAGATATTATATTAATTATATTAAAATAGATGAAAAGTAGGGGTATTCACATGTACGGGTCACTCATGAATCCAAATTGACCCAATCAATTCGGACAGTTTGGGTTGGTCATCTATGTATTTGGATCAAAATCAAACTAAACCGATTAAAACCATTCATGTACGGGGTGGGTTATAGTTTTAGATCTATAGATCCGATCAAAATCGAACTGAACGGATCAAAATCGATCAAAAATTTAGAGTTGTTTGGTTTTAAATATTGTTAATATTGGACTCCAAGTGTTGGAACTGCAAATGTTTATAATATTAACGGATTATATTTTTTTCATTTGTTCCGACAAATATGGTTGTACAAATCTAGTTGTACCAAAGTTTATTGCAATAAATTAGTTTGTAGGAAATAATTGTGATTCAGACTATTATAGTATACCTCGTTAAAGAATATTTTATTTTAGTTTCTATTAGTCTATTTTAGAATATTATGCTAATGGTATTAAATTAATCAATTTTACTACTTTCAGACATTTAATAATATTGTATTACGGTAAATGGCCATTTTCATTTTTGAATATGTAGAGCATTGACAAATTCGTCATCGAAAGATGAAAATTCAAATTTTAGTCATCAAAAGTGAAAAATTGCGACAAATTCATTCATTTGTTACTCTTAATGAAAAAGCCTACGTGGAACAGTGATTATCAACATGACTACTGAATAGATTAGACCAAAATGTTAGTAAGTTTCCATTGGACCAAAATGTCAGTAAGTTTTCATTGGACAAAAATATTCTATGATACTATTATGTCCCAACAATGTGCAGTGATATGATAAGACAAACAAATAGTTGTAACAAATTTGCAATGCATGTAAATGGATATACTAAAATTTGAATTTTCATCTCTGATAACAAATTTTTAAGCGCTCTACACATTTAGGACGAAAATGATTATTTACCATAAATTGTATTTTACTCTTAAATGAAATGAAGTTTGGGAACTCACAAATTTGTCCAATGAAATTACTGACATTTTGGTCAAATGGAAATTTACTAACAATTTGATCCAATCTATTATGCAACTAGAGGTCTTCGCAGGTCAGTTTTGGCCGGTTTTGGCCAAATTTAAGACTGGATCCAATCAAATTTGATCAGTTCAGTTCGATTTTTAGAATTTGTTTTTTGGAACTCAACCCAACCCAACATATTCATGAACGATTTTGTTCGATTCAGGCCAACGAGTTACCCATTTAAATTTTATTTTTTTTCTTTTTAGAACTATTATTTGATATCATGATTCATCCGAATATCTAATACAATTAACACAATAGGGTAAATAACCATTTTTGTCCCTTAATGTGTAGAGACTTGACAAATCTGTCTCGAAAGATAAGAATTCAAATTTTAGTGTTCCTTTTGTTTAGTGAGTTTTGAAAATTCTTATGTGTTAGAATCAATCATGTTTGAGAGAAGTTGACATTTAACAACATCGAATATGCGCTTAATTGGTTGTTGTCCTTTGAACTGGTAAGACCATTTTTAAAAGAAACTTTCTTAATTATAGGTTAGAACAAAATCAAGCGTGTTGTTGTTAAATTACAGGTTATAACAAAATCAAGTGCATTGGTCCAATGGAAAAATTAAATTATATTTTACAGGTTAGAACATAAAAAAAGGAAAGATGAAGATTAAATTATATTTTATCTTTAAATAAACAAAATTTGGGGTCTTACAAATCAGTCCAATTGAAATTTACTAATATTTTGGTCCAATCTATTCAGCAGCCATGTTGACAACCATTTTTGTGACATTTTCGTTGCTCTGTGTCCCGTAAGCTCTTTCATTAACGATGACAGGTGAATGAATTTTTCGCACTTTTTTCACTTTCGAGGACTAAAATTTAAATTTGCATCTTTCGAGGACAAATTTGTCAGTATTCTACACATTCAGGGATGAAAATGACTATTTATCCTAACACAATATTATCAAATGTCTGAAAGTAATAAAATTGATTCATTTAATATCATCAACATAATATTCTAAAATAGACTAATACAAATTAAAACAAAATATTCTTCAACGATATTTACTATAATAGTTTGAATCACAATTATTTCTTACAAACTAATTCCTTGTAATAAGTTTTGGTGCAACCAGATTTGTTAAAACAAATGAACAAAATATGATCTATTAATATTATAAACATTTGAAGTTCCAACACTTGGAGTCTCAATATTAGCAGTATTTAAAGCCAAACGAAAAACTCTAAATTCTTTTATCAATTTTTGGTCGGTTCAGTTTGGTTTTGATCGAATCTATAGATCTAAACCCGTGATCCAACCTGTACATGAACGGTTTTGATCAGCGATTCGATTTTGACCCAAATACATAAATGACTCAACCCAAACTGTTCGGATTGGTTTGGATCAATTTGGGTTCATGGGTGACTCATACCCGTAAACACCCCTATCTGCAACAATGTTAACAATTATTTTTGTGACATTTTCATCCATATGTGTCACCTAGACTCTTTCATTAATGGTAATGGACAGAAGTTAATGAATGAACAGATTTGTCACACTTTTTTCACTTTCGAGAACTAAAATTTGAATTTTCATCTTTTGGGGACAAATTTGTCAAGTCTCTAACATTTAGGGATAAAAATGACTATTTACCATATTGTGTTACTTATATTAGATATTTGGATGAATCATGATATAAAATAGTAGTTTAAAAAAAAGATCAAATTTAAATGAGTAACCCATTGATCCGAACTGAACAAAATCATTCATGAATGGGTTGGTTTTTTTAAAAAAAATCTTAAAACTGAACCGAATCGATCAAAATTAATTGAATTGAATCTTAAATTTGACCAAAACTGATCTGAACAGATCCGCAAACACCCATAATGAAAAGGACAAAATATATTTTAAATTTTTTTTTGATAATATTTATTTATTTTTAAGCATAATATCAATATATATTTTTGTACCCAAATGTCATTTACTATTGCAATACAACAATAAATAGCATCAAGCATATGATTTTTTTTAAATCAAATTAGTGTTTTCTATTTAATAATAAATTAATAAAAAAATAAATTATATTATTTACCGTATTTCTATTTGATGTTGTGAAAGTAAAAAATTTCAAACGAAGTCTATATTTTATCCAATTTAGGATAAAATGGAGACTTTGTGATGCTAATATCATTAGTTGTATATGTGCATCCGGTAAGTCCTTGTATAACACAATAAAATGCAATTAAAATTTGCTTTGTAAGTGTAAAACCAAAATAACATAATGATATATAATGTTTTAAAAATTCTTACTTGAATGCTAATATATTTTTTGTCGATCTTGAAGTTGAAATATACAACTCACCTATAAATATAACTATATAATTAAATTAAAAAATAAATTGCGTATTTTATTTACCTTAATTAACATTATAATTAAAATATGATAACATGGTGTATTACCTTGAAATTATTTAAGCATGGTTGATGTGAGAATTGTCACATTTGGCTTAGGAGCACTAAACATATTATATTTGAATGTTTGCTAAAAAAATTCCGTTGTAGGTCTTTAGATCGGCAAATATTAGATTACAAAGAGAGAAGACCCTCAAGAAGAAGAGATAAGAAAGAAAATTACATATCCCTGTGCAAGTACAATTTAAATAATAAAAATTTAATATTTAAGTTTTTAGATAATTTACATGGGCAAAAAAATTAAGATAATACTTTTTAAATAAAAAATTATCAATTTGGGAATGTTTTAAAACTGTTCTGCTCAAAGAGAACAGAAATGTCCAACAAGTGATGTTGGATGATTTTATGTTGGATCGAACTCTCTCTCTCTTGAGAAGCTTATGGAAATGAAGCAACTCAAGGAAGAAGATCACAGCGCAGCAAACACGATGAGTTGGGGG
>PYAF01004922.1:527027-551130 GCA_007407185.1 Glycine tomentella | reverse complement strand
AACGGTTGAGTGCAACCTCCTTCCTTGATTCCCGGAGATCGTGATAACTGGAAGATATCAACTGCTTCCCTTATCTCTGGGGTGGTTACTTAATGAAGAAGAATATAATTATTAAATGAAATATTATTTTATCCGTAACAGATGCCCCTCAGCCCGGTCTTCTAGCATTCTGGATGGCCGGGATGTATCAATAATGATGCCGACTATGCTTTTTAGGTAAAACCTAAGCAGGGCTAAGTTCGAGATCCGAACCGACATGATCATCATCCGAGCCGATATGCTTATAACCCGAGCCGAGGTGACATTCATCTGATCCGAGGTGATTTATATCCAAGCCGAGATGATCTCCATTCATACCGAGGTGTACTTTGTAACTGCCCCTTGTGAATATGGCACATCATCTGACCAAGTCTGTCACATGCTCCTTGTCGATTCCAATGCCGACCTGCTCTTGTCTTTTCAGAGCCGCCTGGACAGCTATAATCGTGGAAGAACGAACGCCTACGATTATAGGGGAATGGAGCGTCTCCTTCCATTCGACTGCCACGTGTTCCGTCTGATCAGTTTTTCTTACACGCTTTAATCATTGCTTTTCTGTGTTAATGACGCTTTTATCCCTTTGCGTCTTTCCATACCCAGCAGTTATTATTCAATAATTTTTGAATTCTGGCGGTTACACTTCTTGTTTAATGCGCCCTTTCCGTTTCGTCTCATTAAAACATCTTTATTCCAAACTATTCTTCACATTTTCTGCATTTTCACTTCTTGGTGCCTTTTCTGCATTGGTTGCGCTTCTGCTTTCTCGCTTCTTCCAGCATTTTCCTGGAATCATCTGTTCTTCATCATTGCTGTTCTCCTTGCCATTTTCTTCTTATCCAGGTATCTAACCACTCACTATCTTCTTTCTTTTGCTAACTTTATAATTATTTACATCTTCTCTTTTCTTGTACGAACCCCAAATATCAACCCATTCTGCACCTTCTTGCCCCTTCCATTCTTCAGTTTCTTGTACCTCTTTTGTTTTCCACCATGAAATATACCTCTTTTGTTTTAGATCGATCTTACATTTATTAGTGCTCTAGTTTAGAGTTGGAGACCAGAGACATACATTTCACATGACGTAGGGAGAGTTGACCATCATGTTGGAAAACGTGGCTGGTATCTTAGGATTGACCAGCGACGACAATGTCGTCATCGGATCCACCTCGGACGATTGGGCCACCGTCATTGAGGACGTATTTGGTCATCTTCCTCAGGCAGAGGGTGAGCTGAAATGTGAATTTCTGCGCCTGTCTTACTTTGATAGACATTATGCGCATTGGAGTGAGGTAGCTGCAGATTTCCTAGAAGTCATGCAGTTTACGAAGGCACACATTGCGCGTATGATTGGAGCATGACTACTATGCGACAGATCTGGGAGAAGCACTGTTGCCTATTGCTACGTCCAGTTGCTTGGAGGGGACTTCGGAGACATAGGTAGCTATAGCATGGGCTCTGCGGTCCTTGCGCATTTGTTTCGACAAATGTGCGAGTGTACAGATCCACAGAGAAGTGACATTGGTGGATGTTATGTGCTTCTTCAGATACAGGCGTGGCTCAGATTCCCACCCATTGCTCCAGCTATTCCTCAGCCTACTTAGTTGGAGTGACATTACGGACACAAGTATGCGTTATTATTTTCTATAATTAAGTATGTATTAATGAGTCTTATAAGTATTTTAATGTCAGTTATTTTGAAATTAGGTTTAACGCTTTAGGCTGGTTTCGAGCACACGAGCTTCTTTGGTATTGTTATTTATATAAGTTTTGGTCGCTGTACTTGGATAATTTGCATTTTTGGTCGTTGTACTTTCATAATTGTGTGTTTAATTCTTTTGTGCAGGTCGTTTGGCAACCATATGTAGTCTACCACTTCCTTGGTGCATCTGATCAAAAATGACTATTGTGGATGGCTAGTACACTCGTCATATGCTTCCACACAGTTAAGTATTCTCATCCGGACATATGCATGCGGCAATTTGGGAGGGATCAACCAATCCCACGAAGGCCTAGGAAGCTGAAGGGTGTGCATGACCTGTCATTGCGAAGTAAACCAGAGGATAACTAGGTCCGTAAGCTGAGCCCCTTTATACGGCTATGGGAGTTTAGGGACCGGCACATCGACATGCCCGCTCTATTGCATGGGTTGTTGTCACCCAACCATGAATACATGGTTTGGTTTGGGGAGAATGGGAAGCGACACGTGTCGAAGAGGGTTGCCAAGAATGGTCGTGGTGTAAGTGTTGTTTAATTATAATTTGTATACTTATATTCATTATGATAGATTTAATGTCTGGAATAATGTATTTGTTTTGTAATTTGTAGATTGATGGCTTGGAGATGCTGTACTTTGCGACTGACACTTAGCAGTGGTTAAGATACACTGTCGACTGGGTGCATGAAGAAATTGGTTGCATCATTTCTATCTTCAGAGAGACCTGTCACCTGGAGGAGGCAGACCCACATGTACCCCCATCGCAGCTTCAGCACGACCCATAGGTACAAGTGGACGTTCCCTGTGGTAAACAAGATGGACATGGGCTAGAGCGTCGACGGAAAGCCATGCACCATGTTCTTGAGCCCATAAGAGCTCCCAGGCCTCGCACTTATGGTTGGTTTAGGCCTCCACTGATAAGTTCTACATACGGCAGCCAGCCTATGTATTATGAGGCTACTCAGCAGAGGGACATGGGGTATGAGGGATTCAGCTCGCAGAGTCATATTCCTCCACCGGCAGACTCCTAGACACACCCTGTATATTACGCTACTGCTTTTTCCATGGCATTAGGGGACGTTGGGGTTGCAGCTTCTGGGAGAAATAGTGACGTACCTGTTGCGGATTGGAATGGTGCCGATATTGACCGCCTGCTCGCTCAGGTTGATTATTCTCCAGACGGTTGTGGGGATTGGCCATCACATCTACCACATGTCACCCCACCTCCTGATTATTCTTGGCCATCATCGGCAGAGCAGGTAACTCCATACCCACCTGCAGATGTCAAGCCTTCGTAGGCAGGCCCTTCTTGGGCCCGTGGTAGACGGAGGTTACCTGACAATCAGACGGGTCATTATCAGTGGCCACCAGAGTCATAGATTTAATTTACATTGTGTTTATATTTTTTGTCATTTGTAATGGACTTTATTTGATCGTCAGACATTCGTTACAACATTTTCGTGTAATGGACTCTATTTTTCGTGTATGGGCGACTTCTTTTTCTTTTTCTTATTTTTATCATTATCAAGTACCCGGTTTAAATCTTTATTAACAATTATAAACGTGTGAATGCGTGATCTTTGTTTTCCAATTTTTGCTAGAATTTAATATTTTAGTTTTTATTGAGATTAAATCTTTTTGTGACTTCTTTATTTTTTGCATTCAAAGTCTAATACAAATTTAATTAATTAAATTGTTCTAAACTCTCATTCACTTAACATGTACCAATCAATTAAAATCCCATTTTTTTCATTTAAATATATAACCTCATTTTCTAGATTTTTTTTAATATAATGTACTTTTATGATTGTGATCATTTGTTCAAATAACCCGTATTTGAGAATGTTTTCACATCTTGGGTCACACAGTTGGTACTTACCAGCACATAGTCAACATAGTCTCTGCAAGGGGATGTCCTGCATCATTCATGGGCAATTATACACAATACATACCTGTTGTTATTATGTTACAGTCAAACGTAGTTTGGCTTTTGTTTTGATCTCCTTTTTACAAGGCAACATAAATTAACCATGTGAAACTATAAAATGACATTGACAACATTATGACGAACGCTATTAAAACACTTTGTGGTCTAAATTTGACAAAATGCATGCATGCTACACCATGTGGAACTGTAAAATGACCTTTAACAACACTATGATGAATGCTATTAAAACACTTTGTGGTCCTTCCTACAGTAGCCAATTAATTTGACAGAATGCATGTCTGCTACACCATGTGGAACTGTAAAATCTCAGTCGAAGTTGACAACACTATGCACTATATTGATAAAAGATAAATTTGAATAATGATATGTCTCAATCAACATTGGATTCCAAACAAGCCTCTATCAGAAAGACAATCATACAACTATAAATAACACAAGACACCATTAACACAACCACACACTTCCACACAACATACCCCCGCAAACGAAATTCAATCTCAATACTATGACACTCTTAGGAGAAACAGACACTCAAACCATTGCTAACTCCAAATTAGCATTCATTTTTCCAAATGGATCAATCAAATACAACGAAACTGGTGTTTCTTTTCAATGTCCTACCCCAATACCAATGCGAGTTTCTAATGAGTGTTCTTTTTAGTCACTTAAGAGTAGAATGGAAAATACCCTTCTGCTAACCAATGACCTATTTGTGGATGAAATCTACTACCTAAAGCCATTCTTATATGTAGGTCAACAATATTTGTTTCATTCTCTGCAACTCACAAATGATGATGATGTTTGCACAATGTTAATGTACAATGAGCAATACCCGTGTGTTGGCCCTATGAAATTATTATGTACCATAAACAGAACATCCGATGATATATTCAATCTACTTCGATCCACCATCGTCCCTACACATGATGCAATGCTATATTACAACGGCAAGTGGAATATTCCACGACAAGACAATTTTGTGAGTTATTCCTTCACTGGAACAAATCCAATAAGATTTGAAATTCCTTCATGATGCAACATTGAAACACTCAAGGATGTCATCAAGCAAGTTGCGCCTGTAGGGGTTCCCCTTATGGAATTCACAACTCACAGGTGGTAAGAAAATTGTTTTTTCGACAGCTAGCCCATGTAAAATATTCAAAAAAAGTAATCGAATATCACATAATAGAGTTGATAAGCGATGAAGACGTGTTAAAGGTGTTAGCAGAATCCAACTACTGGAAATGTTTTTGTCCAATAGAAATTTTAGCTATTTTAAATAAACCAGTTACCCAACAAGCCCTAATATCCGATCAACATGTGTCAATAATCGATGCAAATGTTGGGCATGATGCTCACTAGAATGATTCAAATGGAAGAAGACATGTCCGCTGCACAACATCTTTTCAAACTATGATTAGTTTGGTTATTTTCGTATTTCAATTGTTATTATTAGAATGTTCTGTTATTTTCAATTTATTAAGTAGTGTCTCTCTTTATGTTATCTCAATTACAGTTATTCACAGTGTTTTTAATTATTATTGTGCAAGTCCATCTGTTTAAATACTACTTAATATTAAATTATCCTTATTTATATTCTTTAATTGTATTATTTTTAAATTAAATTCTTTATTTATTTATTATTATCTTTAAACAAAAAATACTAGTTTACAATTCATAGGAGAAAAAACCCTATTTTAAAAAATCAAAAACATATACGAATTGACAAATGATGAAAGTCTCAACATATTTTCAACAAATTTGTGATTTTTTTAAATGAAATACATTAACATACTACTATTTAAAGAAACATCATAACAAAATCTGTAAATAACACTACGATTAGGACAAGCTCTCCGATTATGTCCAACTTGCTTGCAAATACCGCATTTGACGCATCTTTGACTTGTTTCGACTTCGTCCATCTTGTTACATATTCTAGTGGACCTTGGACGACCCTTTGCACGCAACATGTGCCTGTCAGGTATGAGAACTAGATCTTCACTCGGTGGAATAACACCTTCATTACCAATTGGCTGCCATGACAATAAGTAAGCCCGAACCAAATTACTTACTAGGAAGACATACTGATAAGGATTCTGACGAACATGTAAAACAACAGCTACCACATGACTACATGGGTATTTACAGGCCTTAAACACGCCCAATATGAGATTTAGAAGATAAGGTGTGAAGAAATGAGTTGGGAGAGGAGGTTTAAATAGATTGGTCATGTTCAGTCACATCTAATTTGGGCGTGATTGACTACCCCACAAGTAGTTTCAAAAAATCCTAAATTAATAATTTTTTATTTAAAAAGTATTATTTTATTTTTTTTGCCAATTTACATGTTACATAACATCTTTAATTGTAGATCTTAAGCAAAGATCTTGAGCTCAAGATCTGATCTTCACAAGATCTCCCAATAAAGGAAGTGGAGAGATCTCCAACATGGAGAATGAGTTCTTGTAAGATCCCTCAAGATCTGCATATTATTCAAAAAAGAATAATTTTTCTCTCTCTCCCTAATATCTCAAATGAGATCTACCATTAAAGAAAAAAATTAGAGAGATCTTGAGAGATCTTTAATCCTATGTGTTATTATAGGGTCCACTAAAAAGTGGTCTAAGATCCCAATTTAAGATCTACCACTAAAGATGCTCTAAATTTATGTAATTTGTATAAATTAAATAAAATAATCCATCTAAATAATTAATATATTAATTTACGATTTTTTTTAATTACTCATAAAAATTATTTTTTAAGGTAAAATATGTATTTAATCTCTATAAAATACCCAAAATTCATTTTTATCCCTTGAAGAAAAAAAAAATTGTGTTTGATATCTGTTCAATGGAAATGGAAGACGTGTAATTCCAATCTTTCCTCTTTCCTCACTTCACTCGAAGACAGTTCCCAAATCCATGACCACGCAGTGCTCCAACGCCTCCACCACGGTGAAAACCGTGGTGCAGTGCTGCACTGAAATCCAACGCCTCAACAACAACAACACAACACCTATTCCTTTCCTCACGGTCCACTTCAAATCCATGGACTCGCAGCAGAGGATCGTGGAGTACTGGGTCTTCACTGGAGAAAAATCATAAGTTTCATCGAGCCACTTTTTTTGTGGGCAGTGGGTTCCAACATGATCCCATTTGGGTTTGGAAGAAAGGATTTCCTTTAGTTTTTTTTTTTTAATATAATCTGTGAAAGTTTTTAATTTTCACAAAATTGTGTTTTTTTTTAAAAAAATCCTATAATTTATGACAGTTTTTAATCCAATAAATTGTAATTAAAATTTAAATTAAAAAATATAACATAGGTTTAGATTTATAGAAAGTTAACTCCAAATCAAAAAATCACATATTTTAATTTTATGAAGAAAAAAAAATAGATAGAAAATTTGTAAGAATTAAAAATATATTTTAATTTTTTTAATTTATAAATTTTTATAATTAGATAAAAATTAACAAATTGTGATGTAATGATACATAATAAATATTGTTTACAATTTTAATAAAGGAAACAAACGGCACAAAGATTCATTCCTTTGTTATTTTCTTAAAAAAGTCATGTGTTCAAGTATCTTTTAAGATACTTTTTATTTTTTACTTCATTTCTTATCATATAAGAGTTGAAAAATTAAAATACCAAAAATATATTTTAATCTAAAGATTCAGACAATCTTAAAGATTTTACCCTTGTTTCTAATCCGCTGGAATTGAAACTATCCGTTGTGCAAAAACCACAAAAAATCTCTGATTGAGCAAATTTATCTTTTAACCAAAATTGTAATAAATTCAATCTGGTTGAAATTATTACCTGTATTATTTATTGTTAAAATATTTAATTAGATAGAGGAAACAATATTTGATCTCCTTTGTTCATCTTTTTCTTCTATTTGTTTTTCTCTCTCATTTATCTTTTTCTCTTTCCACCTATAAATCTTTAGTTCAATTCAGACAAAGGTGTATTACGAAATTGTTATAAATACTAATCCAACAATCTTAAACTACACTACCAATTATTACATACCAAAATACAATTCCAAATTCTTTCAACTTTGCTTTCTTGGTTTACAACTCCAATTAGTCACAAGCTGTAAGCAATGGCCACTGAGCATAATGTTTCCTTCCAATTCGAAGAAGGTCTTTGGGTCGTAGCGGTTGATGATGACACCACTATTCTTGGAATCATTAAACAAATGGGGTTTAAATGCCATTATCGTGGTAATTAGCTACTTAATTATACCATATCTAATTGTTACTGTTTCTTATAATAGAAAGATTTGATCTATGTTGATCAAACAAATGATTATTGTTGCAGTTTCCACATTCTCTGATGCCCCATATGCTTTGAATTATGTTCTGGAGAATAAAGATCGCATTGATGTGATACTCATTGATGTTCACTTGCCAAATATGGATGGCTATGAATTCCTCAAGCATATCACTAAGGAAATTGATATCCCTGTTATCAGTGAGTAACGAATTAAACTTGTCCTATAAATTGATTTTTAGACTTAAATAACTTTTAGATCCCCGATAAATATCTAATTTTTGTTGAGTCTATGATAAGAATTTTCATTGTCTTGAGTCCCTAATATGTTAAATATTTTATTTCGGGTTTCTGCCGTCAATTAAGCAATCACACGACATCATCCCAACGGCTAATATATATCAAGGATCTAAAATTTATTTAAGCATGTTTTGGACTTGCTTTACTTATAATAGTGCTTACATGCAGTGATGTCTGTTGATGGTACTACGAGTGCTGTGAGGAAGGCTATTACACATGGGGCATGTGATTATTGGACCAAGCCTTTCAGTTTGAACCAATTCAGGATTATGTGGAAGCATGTTGCTATGAAAGCCTGGAATGAAAAGAAGCTACAAAAAAAAGATTATTCTGAATTTGCTTCTTCTGTTCTTGATGCAAACTTGAGGGACCAAAAAGAGATCAGTTCCAATTCCAAAGAATCTGATGTTGGTGATTGTAATGCACAACCAAAGAAACCACGTATAGCATGGAAAGGAGAACTGCATTGCCAATTTGTCAAGGCAGTGATGCATGTTGGGCTTGACAGTACGATTAATTCTAGCTTCAGCATTTATTTCTCTCTTTTCATATTTCTTTGTTGGTCTTGCAATATATGCATAAGGCATAATTATATGACTTTATAATTTGTCCCTTGATTATATTTCAGAGGCACAGCCCAAGAAGATTCTTGAAGTGATGAACATTCCTGGTTTGACCAAAGAGCATGTTGCTAGTCATTTGCAGGTTTGTTTCTATATGCATTTGAAGCTTTAGGCTTATTTGAAATATAGTTGCCAAGCTTGTTTTCAATCCAAGATTGTAATTAATGTTTTTTTCTTATGCATGGCAATTAATATTATTTCCATTATTTGTATATGGCAGAAATATAGACTTGATTTGAAGAAATCTAATGAAGTGGCTGTGCAACAGAACGAGATGCAATTGCCAAACAGTATACAATCAACAGAACCTATTGATTGGTCTAATCTTGAGGGTTGGACCAGTCAACCTGATGAAGCTATCTTGCAAAGTGTCTCTGTTCAATCTCAGAATCAGCAACAAGGAGGAGGAGCTTTGCATGTCTTGCCACCACCACTGGATGGATTTCAAATTCAAACAGATTGGTATAATATGAATTTCTGAATGGCTAACATTCAGTAAACTTTGATTTTGATGGTCTTAGTAAACTTTGACTTTGATGGTCTTAATGTTTAGTTTATGAGTAACTTTTAGGCATTTGTGTGCTGAAAGTACTTTCGGCTGGAAATGTAGATTTTATGTTCCTAGAAATATAGGTTTTGGTATCATATGTGTAGTTTAAGAGTATTGTCAGTTTTGTATACAATATTTCTTTTTAATTCATTGTTCAAAGTTTGAATTTACATTTTTCCATATGTGATCATTAATTTTTTGATAAAAATCATCTTAAGGTTACTTGTTTAAGTTGTGTGTAAATGTAAGTTTTATTGCAATAAAATCCTACTGCACACCTTACCGAGGCACTTTGGTCCAATTTGTCCTTTGTCCTATATAATTAAATCATGAAATTATGTGATTTCTTCAAACCCAATCATTTTTCATCAGCTTTGCTTTGACCAGAAATCTGTGCAGATTGCAGAAGACATTGTTCCACTGAAGTTAGTCACTCATATTGTGATTAGTTTAGTCAATTAATTTTTTTACCAAACAATAATATGTTAATTCCACAAAAGGATTTAGCTACTTTTTCATCCATATGGGTTTTTTCTTAAACAAAATATCAATATGGTTGTTTTGCAAAACTAATTACCTGTGAGAAGTGATATTTACCACTTTTACCATATAAGATACAAGAGGTGTTACCTGAGTAGGTGTTACCCTGAGTAGGGTCTTGAGTAGCACCTTGTGTGTTTTGTTTGTAAGCATCACTCGCACATTTTATCCCTTTTTGTAAAACAAGTATTTAAAAGACCATTTATTATATTTTTTTCTTATTCAATCATATGTTATATTCTAATGTATATTATCATGCTAGTGACTATCATAATGGTCATGATCATGATGATAGTAATAATTATTGTAGTGACAATTTTAACATAAATTAAATATTTTTTCAAAATACATAAATTAAATATTTAAGATATTCAATAATAAAAGACAAAAAAGTTATAGTTTTATTTTCTAAATTCAATTTTTTCTTCAATTTATTGATTTTTTTTTCTTTATGAAACATTTCTTTAAATACAAAGTGTTCCTTCCATCTTGGATTTTTTTCCCAATTTTCGAGAAAGTGAAGATATCGTTGAACAATATAAGGAGCATAAACCAAGACAAGTTATTTCTCTCTTTAATTAAAAAAGTTGAAAATTCCCTCTCTCTCTCTCTCTCTCTCGTGCTACGTTTCAACGTTGTCAACCCTTCAAAAACCAGCAACGCAACCCATGACCACCATCAACAAAAACCCACTTTCTTATAATCAACTAGTGATTAATTTTTGAACATATAAGGTGAATTTTTTTTCTAACAAGATTTATTTCATTTTTCTAGCAAGATTTATTTCACATTCAACAATCAATCAGGATTCCAATTCTAAATACAAATTCGTACCATGTAAATCGGTTCTCTCTTTCTATATAACAACAATATTTCCACGTACAATTACGACAGTACAATCACTATTGCCTCTACAATAGAATTAGCATCCCCAAACTCCAACCAACAACATGAAAACAACAACGACAACAAGTTTATTCAGAGGCTCCTTTTCTCCGTGAAGAACTATGAGTGGGGAAAGCCATGCCGTGACTCCCACGTTGCGAAGCTATTCGCCATGAATAATTCTGGGTCGTCACAGTTACAGCTTGACAATGATGATGAAGAGGATCAGCCATATGCGGAGTTTTGGATGGGTAGCCACGTGTCTAGACCCTCTTTCATTGTTTTGGATGATTCAGAACAAAGATTGACCCTTAAATCTTGGCTCTTGGAGAATCCTAACGTGCTTGGACCAAAGTTTGTGGAGAAGTGGGGTGGTGATCTTCCTTTCTTGTTTAAGGTATGAATATGATCTATATATTTAGTCTTGCTTTTGGTGCATGCTGGTTGATGCTGAAACTTTGAAACAGCTATTTTGAACTAGAGCATCTTTATTTTTTCAATTAGAATTTTTTTTGTTCTATGAGAATAATTTAGGGATTATTTAATCTTTTATCTCTTTCTATTTATTTTTATCCGTATTTTTAATATTGCTTTTGTTGGCGATCACCCTAAAATGGGATATATAAATGTTGAAATCCAAATCGATCCAAAATAAAAAAAAATTGCTAAAAAAATTGAAAATCAAATCAAACCGATTCTTTTTGAATTTGTTTTGGGTGATCTTTCTCTTAAATTGATTGGTTTGATTCGATTTGTGGTTTGCGTTTTTGAAATCGATCAAAATCCAACCAAACCGCAATACTTGTGTTTTGTCCTTGAAGACATGGATGTCTAGCTAGATAACTAGTAGGTTAATTTCGGATCAACGAACCCTCTCCAAGGTATCTATGGAAGAGATACCTATAGGTTAAGCAGATAACTGTGCACTTTGATGTCGATACGACGTTTAGCCAATGGGTGTGAGGTGTGTGCACAGTGACAATAACAACATATAATAGAATCGAGAGAGAATGAATATACATGTGAGCTTACATCATATTTGTAAAGGTATTATCTCTAGGTTTATTGTTGTCACCTTCTGATTAGATAAGATATAATATCTTGAGTAGATAAGATATAACCTCTTGATTAGATAAGATATAATCCCTTGATTAGATAAGATATCTGTTTTTTGGAATCTCCTTTGATAACTGTTATGCAAAGATTTTCTCAGTTATTGTTGAGATTCTAAGCTAATGACCCTTATTATGCCTCACCATATTAGGCCTATATTGGGTCCGTAATAACAACTTGTACTAACATTTATATTACTCTAGTGTAATGGAGTTTATATTTGTACCACTTGAGTTTTATAATGTTTTGTAATGTTATGTGTATATATTATTTTCTTTTTTAGACGACTTTCTTAATATATGTTTAGTTTAAAATAGATGAAATTTTGCATATTTTTATTATAAAATTTTTAGCATATTAATAAGTTTCATAGATTGTTATCAAACATTTTTTAATGTAATTTTATTTAAAATATAAAAATAAAGTATATAAATTTTAATAAAATAATATTTTAGTAAAACCCCACAAAATGGAACCACATATGTTTTTAAAGTTTGGTTCGGGTGACTTTTCAATGAAAAACTGAACCAAACTGAGCCGCAAACACCCCTAGTAATACGCTAAGGTATCCTCACATGCTTCTATCTTTTGGACATAATATGAGACTAATCATCGGTCCAGACTTAATCATACTTAAAACTCTTCGTCCTCCCTAAGAGTGAATTCTACGATGATCAAACTCAAATCTTCTCTCACAAATTTAGTGTGTGTTACCAACTGAACTATACCCATTACATATTTTAAATTAAGTTTTAATATTTTTAAATAAATTATTAATAACTAAAAAAATTTATCACAAATGGAAATTGATTATCATAAATATAAGTATATTCCTAAAAAGATCATAAGTATAAATATAATTTCTATATATGTTTAAAACGTTTATCTAGTACAAATTTAATTATAATATAATTTATATCAAAAATATTTATTTATTATAAATTTTAGTGATATAAAATAAATATTTATCATACTATTTTTTATAGTAAATATTTATCATACTAAAATACTAGTTATCATTTAATTTACTTATAATATGTATCTAGACTAGATAAAATGTTCATGATTTTAAAGGTGACATGATATAACATATTTACTTTTATTCTTTATATTAGAATCTTTAATTCGATAAATGAAACTCTCTCTCTTTCCATTTTCTTAGTCGAGAGGTTTTTTTTTTAAATAGTCAAGAGGTTTCTAAATTTTAATTCTCTCTCTCTTCTCCTTTGAGAATATTAATGCATTTTAAACATTATCCTTTCATTTAACCAAATGCTATCTCTCTGGCTTTTTACCGAAAAATATATCTCTTATGAATCATCATCTTTTTATCTTTATTTATATAATATTTAACAACAAGCTTTTATTTATCTGAATAATATTGATTTTTTTTAAAATAAGATCTTAAATTCAAGTTTTATAGATAAAAAAATTTAAATAATATTTATTGAAAGATGTTAATTATTTTAATGAATCTCGTTAAATAAATCTCTCGATGGAGAGATACTTCATGTTCATCCAAAATAAATAAATTAGTACGGATTCCACTAAATGGATGTCTCGGATGAGAGATACTTCATGTTCACCAAAATAAATAAATTAATAAATATTAAAACTATTAAATTTTGAAGGATTAAAATCAAAATTCGTCTTAATTATTTAGACCAGGGGAAACAGAGACACTTGTACCTCTCTGTGTCTTTTATAAAATGAAAGAAGAAGAGGATAGAGGTCAAAAAAAGAAAATGAGAGTGTTAAAAGTAGTTGGTACTTGGTAGTTTTAGTCAATAGTTTTGAGAATAGTTAGCAAAATTGTCTTGACAAAACGTGGAGATGATTAAAGGAAGTATTCTTTTTTATAAATTGTTACATATGAATTAAAAACATATTTAAATCTAAATCTTTATAATTTTGAAATGATATCATGTATGGTATAGCCTTTACAACTAAGTGGCTTTCTGGAGTTCAATCCTTAACAACTTTTGTTACAAGTTGAATTTTAAAATTGAGAGTACGTGCTTGCACCTTCATTTTGTAGTCATTGATTTGATAATTGATATTGAAAGCCATTTAATTCCCAATATATTAAAATAGAAGATGAAAAAAATAAGGGGGTTTAACTCAGTTGATTAAACTGGGTGTGTAAGTATTATAAACCTTCTAGTATAATATTCAATTCATACTGATAAAAAAAAAAAAATAGAAGATGAAAAAGTTAGATGCATGATGCATCAATTTATGGTGGAATCACTCATCAATCAAGTATGCTCAAGATTGAGTTTTTGTTTTAAGGTGCTGTCCGTGGACAAGGCCTTGTCTATACAGGCTCCCCCTGATAAGAATCTGGCCAGAACCTTGCATAAGTTGCACCCTGATGTTTATAAGGATGGGAATCACAAACCAGAAATGGCTCTGGCTGTGACAGAGTTTGAGGCTCTGTGTTGATTTGTCACTCTTAAGGTAATGTATGCTGCGGAATTTTTTGTTTAAGTTTCTTTACAGCATTCCTTGCACCTTTTTTTATTTGAGTGAAAAAAACATATTTGGGAAAAAAATTATTTTTTATTGACTAGAACAAGTCTTGGTTTTAGCTGAGAGAAATTTGTGTTTTTCTAATTTACAGTCCTAGAAATTGAGGTTGTAAATTTTAGTGAGTCTTGTCATTGATGATGACTTACTAAATGGAGTTTTTATGGATTTGACTGTTTGGTATGTTCAAAGTTCAAACCATTTTCTGTTAAGTTTTAATTAATTTGGTACTAATGCAGTTCAGGTTTAGGTGATAGGAAAAGAACTGTCCACTTGTTACTTGTTAGGTATAATTACATAT
The DNA here is from genome assembly GCA_007407185.1 of Glycine tomentella. Taxonomy (NCBI): domain Eukaryota; kingdom Viridiplantae; phylum Streptophyta; class Magnoliopsida; order Fabales; family Fabaceae; genus Glycine; species Glycine tomentella. Next base: position 536,307 of record PYAF01004922.1, on the reverse strand, counting down.
ATATGATGTGACTTGAACATATTTTTCTTTTGACTTGACTTTCCCTTATGCTTCCATCAAGTGAATACAACCTTCATAGCCGACCAAACATTTGAGAGCATCAAATGAAAAAAAAAATCAAATAATAACCATTTGAGTTTAATAAACATGCAAATTAAGTGTTTTTTAGCAGTTCATAAAGTGGAAGTTTGATGCCTTTTATTATAAGTGTTAGAATCTTTATTACTTCAGGTCACCTTGATTTGATATTATAAGTTTGAGATAAACATTTTTCTGACTGTTATTCACTTGGAGCAAGTTAGCAATTTGCTGTGATTTTATTCATGAGCTTAAGGCCGTGCTTACTGTCCCTGAGGTTGTGGAGCTGGTTGGTGTTGAAAATGTTAACTTGGTGTTACAAATCGCTGATGAGGATGGTGAAGAGAAGGTTAAGGCTATTTTGCAGTCTCTGTTCACTGACATCATGTCAGAAAGTAAAGAGAGTGTAGTTGGTGCAGTAGACTGACTGAGAAATCGTCTGCATAAGGAAAGTCAGGTTGGTTGATATATAACTTGCTTTTGATTTAAAAAGTTTAGCTTGTGTTGATTTACTCTGTGTGTCTTAGTCCTTTTCTCCACCCTGAATTATTTGAATATTACACTATATTATTTGTGCATATGAAACAAATGTTGTAGCTATCAGTCTCTAGTATTTATTGCTATAATGATATATCAGTTATTAAAAGTGGTTACTAAATCAAACACTAAATCAATCACTAAATCTGTGTGTCTTAGTCCTTTTCTCCACCTGATTTATTTGAATATTACATTATATTATTTGTGCATATGACACAAATGTTGTAGCTAAAGTGAGGTAATTGGTTGCTATACCAGTCTCTAATATTGATTGCTATAATGATATATCAGTTATTAAAAGTGGTTGCTAAATCAAACACTAAATCAATCACACTAAGTTTTTTTAGTTGGTATACTATGGTCGCACTGAGGTTCATACGTATAACCTCATGCATATTACCACCTGTTAGGATATAAAGAGAAGGAAGAGTTAGTTAATATAGTTAGACTACTAATGAGTGAGTTAGTTAGTAAAGGGGTTTATTTGATATAAATAGCGGGAGAAGGATTGGAGAGAGAGGGAGAGATGATCATTTTGTGGATTGAGCATTAGCTCTTTGTGAAAGGAGAAATCCTTTGTGAAGGGCAAACCCTTGGAGGAGAGTTTTCTCCTATTTTCTGTTCTTCTCATTCTATTCAATAAAATTCTTCCAAATTATTTCTTTTCTTTGCCATTTCAACATTTTGGTTCATAACTATTGGTCTGACCTGTCGGATCTTGTAGGAAGAGCCAATGTTAGAGATGGAGGAAGTGCTGCCGGATCTGCAATCGGTGAACATGGCTTCCGGTGATGCAAGACTTACTGCGTTGGAAAAATCTTTGGAATCTTTTAAGAAAGAATCCAGCGAGTCGTTCGCATCTTTCAGGAAGGAGGTTGCGTTGGCAAAGATTGCACTTAGATTCAAAGGAGTAGAAGATTTATGTGCATCCCTCAGGGAAAAGAAATCCAGATTGGACTCAGAAGATTCGGAAGACAACAATCATGCTGATGGAATTGAGGACGCCAGTAAGGGATCTAATGGCGACCGATTATGGTCCAAGAAACTGGAATTACCAACCTTCGAAGGGGGAGACCCAATGGGTTGGATTGCTAGGGCTGAAAAATCCTTTGAGGTACAAGAAATTCCTTCATTCCATATGCTGCAATATGCATTCATGAGCATGGAGGGTACTGCAACACATTGGTTCTACATTTGGAGCCAGAAGAACCCAGATTCAGATTGGGAGTCATTTTCCACAGCTTTGTTCAAAAGATTCGGAGATCGCTATGGTAACCACATCTTTGAAAGATCGAGTATCTTGAAGCAAGAAAAGCAAACTGAGATGGAAATCCACATTGAAGAAATGGAGATTTCCAGTGTTCTTGAAAGAGATGACAAACAATGAATCTGAGCATAAGTAAAGGTTGTAGCCATTGGTGAAAAATCAAGAAGTCAAACAAGAACTCGATGGCTCAATGAAGGTGTTTGTGAGAGAGGTAGCCAATTCGCTTGGGTTGCAGCATCATTCTTGAAATGCCAGCATTTCAGAGTTAAAGCATAAACTGCACAAGATATGGAAGAGTCAAGAAATTATTCTTGAAGAGAAAAGGGTGAAAGATGAGGAAATGATGGAGACGCATCCCACTCACATCAAGAAGACGGAGTGAATAAAAGAGATCAATATGTGGCTGGAAAGGTGGATGGAAGAACAAGACATCATGTTGGAGGACAAGATTACAAATAAGAAAAGCATTCAAGAGGAGACCAATGCCCATTCAACCAAGCCTCACTCTTTTCAAGATTCAGATTTCCATAAAAAGAATGTTATGATGAAACAAAAATCACTATTGGACCCAAATTCGATCCTGAAGGTGGTTGGAACGTCAATGGCATTGGAATCTTGGAATTTCATCTTGCTAGGTCAGCCTTTAGCATTAAACTTGGTTGCATCTATGGCTGACAGCTTAGCCATGGAGCTAAGGCAGAAGGAACGTACTGAGCCAGTCATGCTGATTAAAGTTATATGGAATCCACCCTTGTCCCTCCCACCACCGAAGCCACCGGATCTCAGTTTGCATGCAGGGGCAGTGGGTCGTTCCCAATTAAGCTACAAGGGGTGCAGCTGTCTTCCTGCAATCAGAAAAAACTTGGGGAAGTTTCAGTGTGAAATTTCAGTTTTCAGATTCCAACCTTGAGGACAAGGTTGATTTTTAGGAGGGGTGTATTGTTAGGATATGAAGAGAAGGAAGAGTTAGTTAATATAGTTAGACTACTAATGAGTGAGTGAGTTAGTAAAGGAGTTTATTTGATATAAATAGAGGAAGAGGGATTGGAGAGAGAGGGAGAGATGATCATTTTGTGGATTGAGCATTAGCTCTTTGTGAAAGGAGAAATCCTTTGTGAAAGGGAAACCCTTGGAGGAGAGTTTTCTCCTATTTTTTGTTCTTCTCATTCTATTCAATAAAATTCTTCCAAATTATTTCTTTTCTTTGCCATTTCAACATTTTGGTTCGTAACACCACCAAACCTCCTACGCCCAGGCTGACGGCCTGACACTGACAACAGTAGGTTCATCTATCACTAAAATCGGTTGCTAAAGCATTAGTTGTTGAATTGGTTGCTAAACTTAGCTATTAGTGTTTTAATATCCTTTTTGAATCAGTATTAATTCAGTTACTAATTGATTTAGTAACTGATTTCTTCATTGTAGTGACCAAATTTTTAATTTTTAAAAGGCAATTTTTTTCTTGTAGTGGTAGGGGATAAAACTCTCTAAAGTGCCTATTTTTTTCATTCACATTACTCAAATCCGAAACATTGCATAAGTAAAATTAACCCAGTTAGACTAACAGATATTGGTTTATAATCTTCTTTGTCATAATATTTGTGGTGAACAGCTACACGTACTACTTAGTTTGCAATCAATTTTTATCTCCTAGCTCCTGCTTCCTCTATTTTTTTAAATTGTTTACTGTATTGAATATAACATATTGTGGCAGATCTAATATGCAGCTGGGAATGGAATCATATTTCAGAATTCAGATTCATTAAACTCTTTAAGTTGCTACTATGAAACAATAATCTATGTATTATTTCTTTGTTAACACACACATGTTGCTAAAGTGATTAATCAATACAATAACTAATATTTTTATTTTTTGCATCATCAGGTGAGGCAGTTGACAGAAAAGGAGCGACTGGTGCTGCTGTTGGAAAAGCAATATCCATCTGATGTTGGTGTCATAGCAGCCTTCTTTCTTAACCATGTGAAACTCGCTCCGGGTGAAGCTTTATTCCTTGGAGCAAATGAACCACATGCATATATCTGTGGTGAGTGCATTGAATGCATGGCAACTTCTGACAATGTTGTAAGAGCTGGCCTCACTCCCAAACACAGATGTCCAGACTCTTTGTTCCATGCTCACATACAAACAGGTAAATGATAAAGGACAAAATTTAAATGAAGTTCCTTAGGTATTTCCGGTGTTGTTTTTAAATTGAATTGGAATTTCATCTTGGTTAATGATCTGCTTAGTAAATGTTTGTTTTAAAGGTTAATATAAGTCACTAAGGTGAAATTCCAAATCTGATTGGAAAACAGCACCAAAAAAAATTCAAGGAAGTGCATCTAAATTTCATTCAATGATATGCAGTTTTCTAGGACTATACTGTTTGCTATGGTTACACATCCATACACACATAAGATTCTGATATATAAGATGTGTCAAATTTTCTACGGTGACTTGTTAAACCATGAGTTACATCCTTGTACACCCCTGGTCACTTGGCTGAGGCATATGCAGTTTACATTTTTCATTAGATAACTAAAACATCTATGGAACTTTTTTTTTTTTAATTGTAAAATGCATAGCTCCATAGAGATTTCTTTCTGACAGATAAGAAGGTATAAAATAGAGTAGGTACAAAAATTTATTTCTTGTTAGTTTTGAAATAGAGCAAAATACTCGAACTACTTGAGTATAATGGTTAAAGTTTGAAAGACGTGGAAAATAAGAAATGTTTTCTCCAATTCTATGATATGCCATCTCTGATCTGCTGTGATTTTGCAATGATTTTTTCTTCAGGAAGGAAACATTCTTGTTTGGTGCTATAAATAAAAAGGACTCATACTTGATGTCATTAGTCTTTTGATTTTAATTTTTATTAGATTCTCATAAATTTTAATATTTTTAAAAATAACTAAGACAAACACAAAAAAAGGACCAAAATTAAACAAAGTCATGATTATGTATAGAAACTAAAAGCATTTTTTTTTAATAAGATAACAATTTTCTTACATCTGTTTACCCTTGCATTGCAGGGTTCTCCAGAGATCCTGCGTGGAGTTCCTAGAAATCCCTATGTGAACACATACATCCCACCATTTGAGGAATTTGAGATTGATTGTTGTATTCTTCCTCAAGGGGAAAAGGTAGTGTTCCCAGCAGTTCCTGGTCCTTCCATCTTTTTGGTCACAGTTGGGGAAGGAATGATGATCAATACAGAATCACCAAAAGGGTATCCAATCACTGAAGGAGATGTTCTTTTTGTGGCTGCCAACACTGAGATAACTGTTACTAGTGCATCTCAGTTGCATCTATTCAGGACCGGGGTTAATAGCATATTCTTTCAAGCTTCCTAATATGACTATGACTCAACATGTTTTTTGAGAGCCAATCATGTAATTTGTTACATATATTAGTATTGTACATTAACTACATTTAATAATAATTAAAAACATTATATATAGAGAAAAAGTGCATTAAGAGAGTTGCATTGTCTTATATTTTTCTTATATCATAAAAGCCTTTTCAATTGTATGTCTATTTTTTTATGTCTAGATAAATTTGTAATGTAACTAACTACAAATATTTTGCAAAATATCATTTAAAACTTTTTCAATCAAGAAGAATCATTAAACTTTGCATACAATTATAAGTTTATAACAATAAAGAGACTATATTAAAGAAAAAAAAGTTTATTTTTTGAACAAGTTTATTTTAATGTGCTTTTGGATCTTCATCGAGAAATCATACAGTGGATAAAAAACGTGAAAATTAGAAGTAATATAGTGTTTTTGGTTCCATGTCTTCGAGTTCGAGCATTGGTCACACATCAAGAAACTACACAAACTCCAAAAGTAGTTTTTTCAAAAATAAAATTCGTTTGACGTAAAAAAGTTGTTTTGCGTGAACACGAATCCAATTATTTTTTCTCTGGAATTTATTACATGATAAGACTTTCTGGGAATATTGACCAAGAATAGGAAACCAGGCTGTGACTGAAGAAGGTATTAGAATCTAGATTTTCCTCTAAGTGCCGTGAAAAGAAAATAAAAAATAAAAAATACACGGGTTTTCTTTCCTCACAAACCAAAGGGGAGGTAAAGGTATACAAATATTTATTATATATGTTTTCCTACATCATTTCTCATGGACACAAGTAGACTCATTCTATGACAAACTAATCTAATTTAGTTCCCGGTCACCTTGTCAGACCAGCCAGAGTCTGCTGGGTTGTAATTCAAAATGCCACTTTTTCCATATCTGGATTTTTATTGTCATTTTGGTGCCTCAAATAGCTATGTTTGACGATACAAAATCACTAACAAACTACAATGGTTAAATCATTGGGGATACAAATGGATGAGTGAAATGGGTGGTCAACACTGCACAAGTTTCTTTCCAGAACACAACTCTAACGTCCATTCCATGTTTCAAGATATAATTGGAATGGAATGACTTGAATCACTCCTAGGACACACTTCTAAAATAGCACAAAAAATTCCTTTATGTTTGATTCAAATTATTTTTCCAAAAGAAACCCCAACCAAATATGCACTGTGGACAACACAACAGTCGTGCAACAGATAAAGCCAAGGTTCAATATTTAACCTAAAGGAAAACCAATCTAAATCCAACTATAGCCACAGAAAATACTCTCCCTTAGTGATTTTAATGTCATCAAGGTGAAGAAGCATCAAATAAAATTCCAGAAGTCAAAATTTTGGTTATTGTTTAACATAAATATGTAATTCTAACAGAAAAATCTGCAAAAAAAAAAAAAAAACACTCCATTAAACCAAGCAGCATCTCAGGCTTCTGAGATTGGATAATCAAATACTACATCTTTTCCAGTAAGCTTCCTGTAAACTCCAGAAAAGGTCTCCAGCTTGTACTCAGTGTTGTTGCGCTCCTTGGGGTCCAAGAAAACCTTAAATTGATACAAAAGGAAACACTTTAAATTTATATGGGAAACAAAAATTAAAGGACATTTAAACTAACATCAACTTCACAGACACTCACCTTCATTATTTTTGAGCCATCAATTCTATATCTGACCCGTTTGCCAACAATCTCCGCAGGATACACAACATCCTCCAGCATGGCATCATGGACAGCGGTCAAAGTGCGGGTTCGGGGTCGCTGAACAGCAGAGCCTTTCTTTGGTGGTCGCACGATCCTCCTTGTGGCAATCAAGACAACATCCTGTCATTTGATAATCTTCAGTTAATACAAATAGTTGATCCAGGAACTCACTATAACCATATTAATGTGATATGGTTAACAAACACATTATGGAAAAACATTGAAAAGAAAACCAAAGATCAAATAAAATTCATATTAAGTCAAGTAACATTGCAGTAAAAAACAACCTTCCCACTAAACTTCTTCTCCAACTCTCTGACAAGTCGAAGATGAATCTTGCGGAATGCCTTCCTCAATCTGAAAGGCACATAGATGACTACAGCCTTGCGATTACCAGCCACATCCATTTGACTGCATGAAATAAATTGTCCTGACAATGAGAAATTTTTTAAAACTAACATCCATCAATTCATCATTGATCATTCACAATATCCTTACATAGCTTGGTTTATGTAGAGATCTTTCAAGTCACTTTTCAGATCCTGATTGGTGTTCTCCAAGTCAAACAAGTACTGCACAGGCATCAAATAACAGAGTTTCAATATAAAGGAGAATCTTGAATTTACGGAATCAATTCACTCTAAAGAAACAGAAAAGGGCTATAACCTGTCCAACTGTCTCCTCAAATTCAGTGGGCTCGGCATCCTTATCCTTGTGAATTTTCTTCCTCGAGGTGTACATTTTGTTCAATCTGTTTCATGACATAAGGGCCACTATCAGAACTTTGCTTAGTCAATAAAAATAAGAATCACAGTGAACATGATTTCCAAAATCCTATTACACGGTAAGGGACAACCCAATCCAATATTCATACGGTTACAAGGACAAGGAAATTTAGAAACTGCATAATTAAGAATATAGAAATCATAAACAAAAAGGAAAAAATCACCACCAATCTCATAATTTTAAATAAAGAAGACATATATAAATGAAACAGTATAACATCTAAAACAGTTTTCCACCTCCCCACTTCCTCTCTCTTGTTTTTTATCTTTAATTCTCACTGAGTCAGAGTGGATATATTTTCCAAAATCCTATTACAAGCAAAGCAAGTGGCAACCCAAACAAAACTCATAGGGTTACAAGGGTAGAGAAATTTAAAAGCTGCATAATTAAGAATATAGAAATCACAAACCAAAAGGAAAAGATCACCACCAATCTCAGAATTTTCACCATATGAAACAATGTCAAAAACTGAAACAGTTCTCTCTCTCTCTCTCTCACTCTCTCTCTCTCTCTCTCCCTCACCTTTAATTCTCACTTACTGAGCTAACAGACAAAAGATCAGCATGCCCAAATCCAGAAACTGAACAAGAAACTCGAACGAATATATAATCATGACTAAGATTAGTTCCTATTATGCTCTCACCAACACACTCCCGATGCAAAGATTACATTGCTCCAACAATGATGTATGAACAAATGTTCAAGCCCGTAGTTCCAATAAAAAACAATTATCAGAAATCAATTCAAACCAATCAAAATCTCAAATTTAAAACACATATTTTAAGTGGTTGTCAGGAAAATTGTGGATTGGTTCAAAACCGTTGTAAATTTAAACTGGTGATAATCAGAAGTAAATTAAGCGATGGAAAAATTGAAGAGAAAATGGGGAACAAGTGAAGCGAGAGAAAATAGTTGAAATACCAGATGAAGAGAGTGAGAAACCCTTCTGCTTCAGCAAGAGCGAGAGAAAGAGAAAGGAGGCGCTAAGGGTTTTATAAGGAACACTGAGAATAACGTTCAGGTTTACCCTAATTTTAGATGCACTGGTTGGTAAGGGTAACATAGGGGTGTTCATAATCCGATGTTCCCCACCAATCTCTCTGGTTTACCCTAAAATTAAACTCATTTACTTAAAACAAAAAGTTGGTATATATCATTTATTTTAATTTAAGTTGATAACTAAGGTAATTAATATTATGATTTGAAAATTTAATTATTTCTTTTTTAGAATGTTTTTTTTGAATATATATTATAAATAATCTAAGGGTAAAACAAATTAATTTTTAAATTTATTTGTTTTTAATTTAATTTATTTTTTATTTTAATTTTTTAAGGAATGTCTATTAATATACTTGCATACACATTCATGCACACATATTTAGACACATGCAAATACACACACATATATATATATATATATACACATATATATATATTATAAAATAAAAGACATTACAAATATATTAAAAATTATAATAATATAAGAATTTGTAAATTATAAATATAAGATATATACCAACTTTTTGTTT